>OY856186.1:425972088-426226487 GCA_963693315.1 Diogma glabrata | reverse complement strand
GTCCTCCCGAACACCTGTTTAATGTGTCACACTTTTTTCAATGTTTGTTGGGAGCACACAGCATTCGTCCGTGAACGAATTTCGATGACACTTTGGAAAAAGATGCAAACATGTATGGCAAAGAACTGATTAGTTTTTGAGCGATAGTGAACAAAGTGGTGGGGGGTCCCTGGAGCACATGTTTTTTTGAAAGCTCTATAACTTCTGTACGTGATAAGCGAATTGGATGAAACTTGGTACATGAGTATGTAGTACGGTTCACAATAGTTCTGCATCCCAACTTCCGGTTTTCCACTTCCGGTAAAAAAAAATTTTTTGTACTTTTTTGAAGTTTTTTCAGTGTCTTTATGCACACTACAGCCTACAATAATGAAGTGATTATGATGAAACTTATGGAATAGGGTTCCAATTAGTGTGAAAAGATAATTATCATGTTTTGGGACACATTGATCAAAGTGGTGGGGGTCTACCATACAAATGCTGACTTTTCACACTTTGTTTTTTAAGTTTGTTGGGAGCATACAGACTTCGTTCATTAATTTATTTTAATGACACTTTGGAAAATGATGGAGACTTAAGTAACAAAGAACTGATTAGTTTTTGGATAATATTGGAATAAGTGGTGGGGGTCCTCCCGAACACCTGTTTAATGTGTCAGTATTTTTTCAATGTTTGTTGGGAGCACACAGCATTCGTTCGTGAACGAATTTTGATGACACTTTGGAAAAAGATGCAAACATGTATGGCAAAGAACTGATTAGTTTTTGAGCGATAGTGAACAAAGTGGTGGAGGATCCCTGGAGCACCTGTTTTTTTGAAAGCTCTATAACTTCTGTACCTGATAAGCGAATTGGATGAAACTTGGTACATGAGTATGTAGTACGGTTTAAAATAGTTCTGCATCCCAACTTCCGGTTTTTTACTTCCGGTAAAAAAAAATTTTTTGTACTTTTTTAAAGTTTTGTCAGTGTCTTTATGCACACTACAGCCTACAATAATGAAGTGATTATGATGAAACTTATGGAATAGGGTTCCAATTAGTGTGAAAAGATAATTATCATGTTTTGGGACACATTGATCAAAGTGGTGGGGGGTCTACCATACAACTGCTGACTTTTCACACTTTGTTTTTAAAGTTTGTTGGGAGCATACACACTTCATTCATTAATCAATTCTAATGACACTTTGGAAAAAGATGAAAACTAAAATGACAAAGAACTGATTAGTTTTTGGACAATATTGGGATAAGTGGTACGGGGTCTCCCGAACACTTGTTTACTGTGTCAGTATTTTTTCAATGTTTGTTGGGAGCACACAGCATTCGTCCGTGAACCAATTTTGATGACACTTTGGAAAAAAATGCAAACATGTATGGCAAAGAACTGATTAGTTTTTGAGCCATAGTGAACAAAGTGGTGGGGGGTGTCCCATACACCTGTTTTTTTTAAAGCTCAATAACATCTGTACCTGATAATCGAATTGGATGAAACTTTGTACATAAGCATTAAGTATGATTTACAAAAATTTTGCATCCCAACTTCCGGCTTTTTACTTCCGGTAAAAAAAATTTTTTTTTAATTGTTGGCAGTTTTTTCAGTATCTTTATGCAAACTACAGCCTACAATAATGAAGTGATTATGATAAAACTTATGGAAAGGTTTCAATTAGTGTAAGAAGATAATTATCATCTTTTGGGACACATTGATCAAAGTGGCGGGGATCTACCATACAACTGCTGACTTTTTACACTTGTTTTTAAAGTTTGTTGGGAGCATACAGATTTCATTCATTAAACAATTTTAATGGCACTTTGAAAAAAGATAAAGACTTTATTGACAAAGAATTGACTAGTTTTTGGACAATATTGGGATAAGTGGTGGGGTCCTCCCGAACACCTGTTTATTGTTTCAATATTTGTTGGAAGCATACAACATTCATTCGTTAAGTAATTTTGATTACACTTTGCAAAAAGATGCAAATATGTATGACAAGGAACTGATTAGTTTTTTAGTGATAGTGAACAAAGTGGTAGGGGGTCCTCCAAGCACCTGTTATTTTGGAAGCTCAATAGCTTCTGTACCTGATAATCGAGTTGGATGAAATTTGGTACATACACATTTAGTACGGTTTACAACAGTTCTGCATCCTAACTTCCGCTTTGTCACTTCTGATAAATTTTTTTTTACTTTTTCTCGTACAACAGAATTTATGTTTGTTGGGATACTACTGCCTTCTTTAATATTTTTATTATTAGAACTACGAAGTCCATAATATTGGTTAGCTTTTAATTAAAGTATTTTATGGATATTAGCTCATTATATATCCAGAACACTATGTTTCCAGAGCTGTGGTGAAGTCAGCCTATGCATCAGCGTCGCAATATTTTTTTTGGGTTTCTGTTCTCATGCTTAAATTCTGATTCTAGACATTGAAAAACACTTAAATATTTCATATTTAGCTCGTAAAGTTTGCTTTGGTCTTTTGGGGTTTAATACGAGAGAGCTGATACGATTACGATACGATATTAACTTTTAGACATTAATTTCTTGTTATTTTACATCTATATGTTATTGTTTATCACAAATCTTGAATAAAAAAGACTCTTGTATCTAAAAAAATGTTTTCTAATTATAATTTACAGTGGAAGTGTAGAAAGAATATAAAAATTGGTAATTTTTGCCGAAAAATTGAAAAATTGCTCTAGTTTCTACAAAAGCAAGCTTTAATCGGAAAAAAATTTTTTTCCTTATTTTTGTCATATAAGAAACCAAAATTTAACATGTAGCAGTCAGACCCAAAAATCTTGTTGACCGGTGTAATGAGCGTCTTAGAGTTTTCGAAACTACGTAATGAAAGACAATACGGGTTCCGTAAAGGAAGAGCGACGGGAGATTTACTTACTTTTGTCGCATATGAGGCATATCTGGAACAAGTCGCTTGAAAACAGTGGTGAAACTTTCGGTGTTGCTCTTGATATTGCCAAAGCACTTGACAAAGTATGGCACAATAATCTTATATGCAAATTGAGATGCTACGCCTTAGACGAGCAACTTATTTCTTGGCTACAGAGTTTTATATCTGAGCGTAAATTTCGCGTTAATGTGGATGGTGTATCATCGGATGTCTTTTCAACTAATGCAGGTATTCCTCAGGGTTCTGCCTTGTCACAACTCTTTTCTTATTTATATTAACGATTTGTTGGATTTAACAATTAGTCCTATTCATAGTTTTGTTGATGATAGCACGCTTTATGCGTCTCATGAAAACCCCTAATTATATTCACCGTTAGCGCTTAATAACTGCAGATCGAAATTGATAGATTTCTTAAACACTGATCTTAACACAATAATCGATTGGGGTGTTGCTAACAGCGTTGAATTCAATACGAGCAGTCATTTTTGTAGATTATCCACACCATTGAAGTTTGACTCAAAAGATCTTGTAGCAAAAGAATCTGTAAGACTTCTAGGAGTGGAAATTGAAAATAATTTGAAATGGAATTCTCATATGTTTAATCTAGCTAAGAACCCTGTTCAAAAATTGAGCTTTTTGGGATGATGTCGTAAGTTTTTTAATAGTGAACAGCTTCTATTAATATTTGAAGTGCCTTGATTCTGTTCAGCGCAGAGCTGTTAAACTGATTGATAAATCAACTCTTACTAATGAACTTGATTCTTTGTAGCACAGACGAAATGTTGCTGATCTAACAATTTTCTACAAATACATTATAGATGAACGAACTTTCGCAGAGATAAAATCAGTTTTACCTGAACTAGCAAACCTATTGCAGTACCTACCAAACCTGTGCTCAAATAAAACACGAAGTAGCAAAGTTTTCTAAAGTTGACTCCGGATTAACACAGGATGATGCTATTTTCTCTACACTTTTAAAGCCTTGGAGTATGTGTGCAGCAAAACAAAACTACCGACTAACAACAATGTCTTGTCATTGAAATCAGTCCATATGATTCCTACGCTGATGATATTGTCATCCTTGGCAGAAGTAGATCTTTAAGAAGTGAGATTTCAAGCCGCTTGAGACGGCGATAGATAATTTGTTAAAAAATTATGGTAAAATCTAACATATGATTTTTTCAAGAGCGGTTGAGAAAAAAGATTTTATGTGCGGCGAAAAAGGAATCAAGGGAGTTTATATTTGTAATCAAAGCTTGACTAAAACAACGGCTCGATTAAACCTCTTCTTAAATCATCGTATGTTTCAACTAACACAAAACTCAAGATATATAAGACATTAATTAGACAAGTGATGATATATAGGCTCAAACGTAAAGCCGGTTTAGAGTCTGGAATAATTCAAAAATTACCGTCAGCTCATTAGAAAGTGAGCGACTGCGAGGCAACACTGACGTAATGAATACTAATAAAATAATTTTTAATTCTGTTAAATTGTCGACGTGTTATCAATTTTAGTGCACCGAAGATATATCAAAACCTCCGATATACAAGCCTGATTCATTTTTTAGCACAGAAAAAATCGTGAACTTGTAGCGCCATCTTGCAATTAAAACTCGATATAAAAAAATTCCAAACTCCATATAAAAAAAAATTAAAAAATTTAATCAAAAACACTAATCCAATTTTTTGCATATGGCAATGTTCATTGTTTTGTTTAATATGGCGTCAATGAGTTAGACTTGAAAAATATCGGAGGTTTTGGATATATTCCTTAACAAACACTGGCGGCCAATGCTAGCACAATGCGTTTACGCGCGTCAGTCATGTTGTCACTTGGACGTCTAAGTGCATCCGGATATTGTTATCATAGTACCATCATAGCGTGACGGCAGGTGTGGTGACAAAATGTACGCATTTGCTTTTTATTTTGTGGCCATTATGACACTATGCAAAATGCCTATAACGTGTTTTACTTCGGTTTTTAGGGTTCCGTTATTTAGTAAAACGTGTTTTTTCCATTATTTAGATTATCTCGAATACTATAAATCCAATGGACCTGAAATTTGGGATGCGTATAAAACAACCCTATCCACACAAGATGAGGGGTTGAAAAATAAATAAAATGGGTTTTGTTTTACATACATTTTTTTTATCGAATCATACAAAAGGGCTTCACTTAAGTATTCCTAAAAAATTTGTATTTTGGAATTTCACACCCCTTTTTTGTGTAATTCTAAATAATGGAGTTTACTGTATGTTTTCTTTCCTTGTTTAGCTCCGAGTCTAAGTAATCGAAAATCTTAAAAAGTATTTTGAATGATAGAAAAATGATGAAAATAGAATAGAATGATGAAAAATATAGTAAAGTACCAAATACTACTAATAATTATATTTATTAAGGGGGTGGAAATGAGAAGGGGTAAAAACTCCATTTAAAACCCGGTCAAGTGGGGTTTCATTTGATTAAGTGGGCTTTCAAAATTAAAAAACACTACAATTTTTTTTTAGAATTTTGCAATGCACAGTTTTTGAATTATTGTCAAAAAAGTGCAACAAAAGTTGCACTGAATGAATGTTCTTTACATTCACGGAACCCTTGGCGAGCGAATTTTATTCGCACTTGTCTGACTTTTTATTATTAATTTTGGTATAGTATATATATATATACATAATAATAAAAAACGAAGTGAAACGAATTTTATTTAATGATGATGATAAGAATAATAAATTCAAAGAATAAAAATGGAGAGTGAAAAAGGAGTTTAACATTTTCTTAAATGATTGGATTTCATTTAACTTTTTATAAGATATAATATGCCTTTCGTAATAATAAATTTTATTTTATTTTATTTTCATCTAAAATTATGTGCGAAAGAAATTAGTTTGTGAAGGTAATGAAAAAATACACAAAAAACGAACGGGCTCTTTAAATAATTAGTTTTAGTGATTCAAAAAAATTATTATATTTATTTAATATTTGTTTGTCATTTCTCATGTCGGTTTACTGATATTTAAATGTATTTTTATATAATATTATGAAAATTGTTTAAAATTAATATTATTTTTCATATGTAAGCCAAATATTTAAATTTTTTGAATTTTCGTTTAAATTGTATCATTAAAAAAATGGTGAGAAATGGACGCCTCATTAACAAATGCAATCACACACATACATTTTCATTTTACAACTTAGAAATACGTCCGCAATCTTTATTTGTCGCAATGACGCTACCAATAATCCCCACAAATACCGGGGCGGCGCAATGTTAGCACAATGTGGTCACGTGCGTCATAGCATGTTCTCACTTGGACGTCCAAGTGCATCCGCATGTGGTTATCATAGTGCCATCTTTTTGTAACGCCACGGAGTGGCGGAAAAATGTACGTACAACGAGCGCAAAGATACGGCATAAAGTGTTAGCACGCCATGGTAATTCCATGACGCACGCGCTGCTTGTTGTATTAAAAATCATTAAACAGTTTTATTTGTTAATGATACCTTTTTATTGCGTTTAACACATGTGATATTTGAGTATTTACTACAAGGTTTGTAATTATATGATTCGAAACTGTCTATCGATGTGACGACAGCAAAATTTTTATAGGTGGTGTATTGCTTTTTGAGTAAATCGATGCTAGCCGGAACTACGTTTTTTTAATTCATTAAAAACCTTAATACAAATTCAAATTAAATATTTTCGACGTGGAAAAGCGTAAAAAACGAGCATTTGGTTGCGAACTTGGGAGAGCTCAAATGTTAACGAAGCGTAAAGCAATTTAATAAGCAGAACAAAAAATATTGGCGTAGACAACTACAGATATTCCTAACCAGAAATAGCACTTCAGTAAGCACTTCAGTTTTCTTTTAAGAACTGAATTCTCAATCTTTTTCACAGACTGAAGTTTCAACACGTCGGAGCAGCCAATTTCGACCAGTAATTTCCCTTAAAGTTGTTGATTTTTCGAAAAAAATTTCATGTTTATACTTTATAGAATATATACTGTCAAAACTTATATATACTTATGTTTATTAAAATATTAAAATCGCAACCAAACAAAAAAGTAAAAGTAGGAGTTTACTTCAAAACAATCGAATTTTATGATGCATCAGAATTACCCATTTATCTGATTTGTGAAAAAGTTATCAGGAGAATTAATTCAACTTAAAAATTAATGTCGATCAACACACGGAAAAGTCTAGATTTGAGATTTAGTCGTCAACAAAAATTTATCACTAATTAGAATTTTTCACGAATTAACATCCTACATACCGCATAATTATGATGTATCGACACATAAAGTCAAAAATGTTTTCCAAACAACATGACGCATAAAATTATACTACCGTATTAGCTTTTATTTTATTAACCAAAAGTTTCTGTTATTTACAGAAGTAAACAAATTATTAATTATAATTTTATTTCGTTTATTATTGTTTTTTTTTATTATGCTTGATCAACAATTTAACCTCACTTCTTGGTACAATGCTATAAAACAGCTGTGCAACAATAATTGTTATTAAATGACGTCAATATTGATTTTAACTTTTTTTTTATTATGATGACGAGTTGGTTGCTGAAAAATAATAAAAACAAGTATGGTTTCGTATGTGCATGCCCATATTTCTTGTTTGTTTTTTTTAATATTTATTTTTTGAAATAATTGATTGATATGGCTACAAATATATATTATTGTAATTACTGTTTGTACATTATGTGTTTTAATAGTCATAACATAACAAATAATCCTAATAGAAAATAATTTTAAACAACTTATTGTTTTTATATTTTGTCTTTGTAACAAGCATAAGTATGTATGTTTATAAAAAAAGTCAAGAAAAAGTTTTTTGAAAGAAAATAAAAGCAATAATTTTCCTCCAAATATGAAAATAAATAATTTCAAATAAACGGTAAAGTGAGTGAAGTAAAACGTGTAGGTTAATTGTATTCATATAAGGTTGTTCGATTTCATTAAAAGTAAATTAACAATTGAGTAATTTTTGTTTTATTTATAGGAATAAATTATTTCGTTAGAAAATAAAGTTTGTGTTGGCGGTGATATTGAATTTTTGATGTGAGGGAAGTTCTGAATTCTGTCCTCGGTATCAATGCATTTAATTTTTATTCTAAATTTTTTTCTTAACTTTGCTCAGTTGTTGATAAAATTGGTAAATTGTTACAATTTATTCGTTGCTTTTACGACAGTATTTCGGATTAGTATATTTAATGGTTTCTTATTTTCGGAGTTAGGGTGTTAACTTAGTTCTCCATACCTAGTCTGAAATAAATGGCAGCCACCGAGGGTTCCCAACGAGAAGGTGTTTTGAGAAGCAGATCCCGCAAGCCCAATATCCAAATTTCCACTTTTTGATTTGAAGATGCCAAATTTTAATAAATATACCACAACTATCAAACTTTTCCTTCAAGAAAAAGTTTAAATATTTTCACTTTTCAAAAAATTTTAATCCAACCAAATTTAAAAATAAATTTATTTTTTAAATTAATCATCAATTTAATTTGAATGATTCGGTACAAGCACCTCAATAAATAACGTAATTTGTTTGGAATTATCTTAAAAACAAAAACACTCAAATTAATTAAAATTGAGAATTAAATTATGTATATAAACAGTTTAGTTATATTTGGCACATATACATTATAAAAAAAAGAAATATATGCGTACATATTTTTTTGTTAGAATGAATGTTCTATTTAGTTATCGAACAATAGATGAACACATTGCAAAAAAATTGTTTGAACGGTATTGTTACGTTTTTCTTAACCTCCTTCGAATTGGCCTAACTCACAATTCGATAAACGCAATTCCCAATCTCTTCTGAGTTCGATCACTGATTAGTAAGTATAAACACCAGGTTTTATTAAGTATTCAACAACTTAATTGTTCCACAACAATAGAAAAACAATACAGCAAACAATATTCCTAACTAGAATATTCTTTCAACAGCTTCAGAAACTCCAACGGTTGATTGTAGAAAATTCCAGTTCACAACGTTGAAAATAATACACAAAATATTTCTACTCAATAAAACTTATAACTTTATTACACTTATAACTTTACACAAAGACTAATTTTAAATATCACTTTTATAATTTTAACTTCACTGTCACACGTTTTAAATAAAACTAATTAAAAACTACAAAAGGTATTTTTCTTATATACCTTCTGCAATACTTCTAGATAATTCGACATCACTTTCCAGAAACCTTGAGAAAATATTAGAATACTCGATTATTTTACGTTATGTTGATTTGATTCATAAAATCGTTTATGTTGACCCTATTTCTAAGAAGAGACAACAACAACAATATTCATTTCATTCACTTTCTGTTGTGTTTTGTTGATTTTATTTTCCTGGAAGTGACCGTAATCGTCTAGATCTTTCTGTAATCGTTTAGATTTTTCTGTACTCGTAACATTACCCTCCACTTAAGCCTGTTCGTCCCGAACAGGATCTAGCTCTCCTTTGTATAAGGCCAATCTTTCTAAATGTACGACTTTCGCTTTCCCCCGATGGCCTTTCCTAATTCTATAAACCACGTCATTCAACTTGGTTATAATGTTGTAAGGTCCTTCCCATGCAGCTTGCAGTTTTGGTGATAACCCTCGTTTTCGTTGTGGGTTGTGTAGCCATACTAATTGTCCTTCTTCAAAACCTTTATTATTAGATCGTATATCATATCGGGCTTTCATTCTATCACTGGTCAGTTGTATCTTCTGCCGAACAAGCTTGTGAATATCCTCAAGGTTCTCCCGGATTTGGTTGACGTATTCTTGCGCAGACAATGATGTTGATGGTACCGCTCCAAATTTGAGGTCACCAGGAAGTCTTAAATCACTTCCAAAAATAGTTTGAGCTGGTGTCATGGTCGTGGTGTCATGAACTGCTGATCTGTATGCCATCAAAAATAAAGGAATGTGTTGATCCCAGTTACGTTGATTCTTACCGACCGCTTTAGCTAGAAACTCCTCCAAAGTAGCATTGAATCTCTCAACCATCCCATCTGACTGTGGGTGTGAAGCTGTCGTCCTCGTTTTGTTAAGCCCTAGCATTTGACAAATTTCCTGGAATACAGCTGACTCGAAGTTCCGTCCCTGATCGGTGTGGATCTCCATAGGAACTCCATAGCGGCTGATCCAATTATTTATCACAGCTTCAGCGATTGTGGTTGCTTCCTGGTTGGGAATCGCACACACTTCCGGCCACTTACTGAAGTAGTCCATGATCACAAGCACATATTTATTCTGATTATCAGTTGTTGGAAATGGTCCCGCTACATCCATTGCGATCCTTTCAAATGGAGCACCTACATTGTATTGCTTCATTTTTCCATGACTTCTTCGTGCGGGTCCTTTTACCGCCGCACATTTGTCGCATTTTTGACACCATTCCACAATTGATTGCCGAGTCCCTGACCAGTAAAACCGTTGTCGTATTTTTGCAAGAGTTTTATTGATCCCAAGATGACCTCCACTCGTTCCTTCGTGATACTCTTTCAATACTGCTGGTATTTTCCCTTTTGGTACCACTGTAAGGAATTGCTTTATCTTGCCATCTGAGCTTTCCCACACTCTTTTTAAACAGCCATTCTCTAACTGGAAACTGTCCCATTGCGCCCAGTATGCCTTCAAAGTTGGAGTTTTATCAGCAATATCTCCCCATACTGGTTTGCAACCCTTTTCCTTGAACTCGATGATCGGTGCAAGATCCGGATCTTCTAATTGATCTCTCCTTATGGCTTCAGCAGTCCATTCATCGTCAGGTAGCACTTGTAGTAATCGGACATCGATGATGTTCTCCTTATTTTCTTGACGACTGCAATGCTTGCATTCAACTTGACAGGGTCGTCTCGATAATGCATCAGCGTTCCCATGTGCAGTACCCTTTCGATGCTCAATGTCCAAATCGTACGCCTGCAACCGTTCGATCCAACGTGCTACTTGTCCCTCTGGATTTTTGAACTGGAGTAACCACCTTAACGCACCATGGTCAGTTCTGAGATGAAATTTCTGACCATACAAGTATTTATGGAAATGTTTGACGGATTCTACAATAGCCAATAATTCCTTTCGAGTTACACAATAATTCCGCTCCGGCTTTGATAACATTTTGGAGAAATAAGCTATCACCTTTTCCTGACCATCTATTTCCTGCGACAATACTCCTCCTATACCTTCATTACTGCATCAGTATCCAAAATAAACTGAACATTTGGTATAGGATAGGATAGAATTGGAGCCGTACACAATCTCTTTCGGAGCTCCACAAATGCTTGTTCCTGAGGTTCATTCCATTCAAATGCCTTATCTTTTCTGGTTAACTCATGCAGACTTTTGGCAACGTTGGCGAATCCTGGCACAAACCGTCTGTAATATGTGCACAATCCAAGGAAGCTTCGTAGTTCATGTAGGTTTTTCGGTCTTGGCCAGTTCATAACTGCTGCAATCTTGTCAGAATCGGTATGAATTCCTTTTGCCGTAACCTTATGTCCCAAATATTTTACTTCTTCCTTGAAAAGTGAGCACTTTTTGGGACTTAACTTTAAACCTGCTGCTTGCAACCTTTCCAGTACCTCCGCCAAGTTCCTCAAGTGATCATCAAAGTCTTTGCCCATGACGATGATGTCATCCAAATATACAAGGCATGTTTTCCAGTGCAAGCCTTTAAGTACCCGTTCCATTAATCTTTCGAAAGTTGCGGGAGCGTTGCATAACCCAAATGGCATGACATTAAATTGCCATAGTCCATTCCCTACACTGAACGCTGTTTTCTCCCGATCTTCATCCGCAACTTCAACCTGCCAGTAACCACTCTGCAGATCCAGTGTTGAAAACAATCTTGAACCCGATAATGTATCCAGTGTATCATCAATCCTAGGCAATGGGTAGCTATCCTTCTTCGTAACTATGTTTAGTTTCCTGTAGTCAACACAAAATCTCAAGCTCCCATCTTTCTTGCCAACTAACACCACAGGTGAGCTCCAGGGACTGTCTGAAGGCTCAATCACACCAGCTTCTTTCATATCTCTCACCATTTTATCAGCTTCCTCTCTTTTAGCTAATGGTAATCGTCTTGGTGCCTGGCGTATCGGCTTTTCTGCTCCGGTGTCAATACGATGTTTTACCATATTGGTTCTGCCATTCCGTTCAGGTGTACTACAGAATACAGACTTGTGCCGCTCCAACAATTGACGTGCTGCTTTCTTCTGTTCTTTTGAAAGCCCTTCTGTCCATTTCTGCACAAGTTGCTCCATTTCTGCCTTTTGTTGTTTTGTGTTGACCGAGCAATTGATGTTTTTCTGCTCGCACTTTATTATTTTAGCTACCTCTTCACATTGTCCTATGATTGATCCTTTTTTCATTGCTTTTTGCGTATCTGACAGATTTAAAACTCTTACTGGTATTTTGTAATCAGCATCCGATCTAACTAAAGTTTTCCCTATAACGACTTCTTTAAAATTTTGATGTTCTTTGTTGGCTTCTACAACCCACAACCTGGGTGACCCAGAACCTCCTTCCAATTTTCCCCAAATGATTGTTTCTGATTGGGGTGGCAGCTTTTCCCTGTGATCTAATATTATTCGACGAACACAATTTGAATCTTCACCATTAAATTGGAGTGGCAACTCAACATTTCCGTACGTGAGTACTCCTTTGCCAGCATCAATAACGAATCCATTTGGCCTCATGAAGTCCATTCCCAGGATTACTTCATCCACAATGTCAGCTACAACCACTTCATGTTGAAAGTGAGTATTCCCAATTTCAAAGTTGACCACTTTCTTTCCTTTAATACTTGCACTTTCACCAGTAGCTGTCTGCATTCGGTATCTTCCTGCTGGTTTTAGTTTCCCTTTCACAACATCAGTGCGGACAATTGTATTTGTTGCTCCCGTATCTAACGTGATGACACAACTTTTTCCATCAATATTAGCCCTAACAGTTAGGCTGTCACCTCTCCTTGTTAATCTCGAAACATGGATGAAGGTTATGGGGCAATCGGTTGTGGGAGCCAGCTTACGCCCCTTTAGGCTGACTCGTTGTAGTTTAACTGATGCGCTGCTGCTCTATCGTCTTCCCTAGCTTGCTGCACACGTTCTTCTGCTGGACGTCTCTGCATAGGCGATGCTGATCTTGCTCGTTTCCTGCTAACATCTCGACATTCTCTCGAAATATGGCCCAACTTGCCACATAACCAGCATCGTATTCTGTCACTTCGAATACTTTCTCGTGCTCTGGGCTTGTAATTGTTATCATCAGCCAACTCTACCCGGCGTATTTTAATTGATGGTTTAATAATTGCTTGTGCAGTTTCATTTGTTAAGGCATAAGCAATAGTTTCTGCGAATGTTGCTTTTGGCGACAACATTACTGCTTTTCGTGTTTCTGGATCACGAATACCATCAGTAAACGCCTCGATCTTCATTTTCTCCATAAAATTCGGTGGAGTATTCGAGTGTGCCAAATGTACAAGGCGTTCTACTGCCGAAGAATAGTCCTGAATGCTTTCTCCATTCCGTTGCAAGCGACCCTTTAACTCGATCCGGTATAGCTCCTTTTTGTGGTCGCTGCCATATTTTCGTTCCAACGCATTCATCACTTCAGCATAACTTTTGCAATCGTTTTCTGGTACTGCTTGTAATGCTTCAGCTGCTTCCCCTTTAAGGGCAACTATCAATGCAGCAAGACGATTTTCAGCGTTCCAAACATTTTGATCAGCTGCGGTCTCGAACTGGAACTTGAAGATGCCGAAAGATGTGGTACCGTCATACGATGGTGGCTTTAGTTTAATATTTACTATTTGTTGTACCACATGTGAAGTGACTTTATTCGTTTCAACATCTTGCAACCGTTTCTCGAAATCATCTACTTTTGCAAGTACCTTTTTGTTTTCATCAAGTACTTTCTGCTCTAGCTCTTTCACCTCTTGATGAACTCTTAAGTATTATAATATTGTTATGACTTTATTTTATAGTCTGGTAGGGTGAATTTATTTATAATTTTGATAAGATTCAGATCAAGGTGAAAAGATCAGGGAACCAGTTTTCCTAGAAGTATGCATGGTGATCCAAGCTGGACCAACCATTCCGAGCGTTTTCGGTAAACAAGTGTGGAAATCGTATGAATGTCGGTTTCTAATCTTCACGTATAAGTTAACGTAAGATATCGGTAATAGTAGTGAGATGTCAGTAATCTAGTGAATGTCCTAGTGGTATTGGGGTAAACTTCACAACGGCATTATTTGCTTGATCAGACAAATAAGTCTTCATATAATTTATGTGGGATCTTTAGTCATCGATGAAGATCGACTGCATAATATGATTGATCACTATTACATTTCGTATTATAAGTGTTGTCTTCCATCCAACAAATTTCAAGTATTAGTTCACTAAACAAGTACTTCGTCTTGCTGTCTATTAAGCGAAATTGTATAAATGAATAAATTCCACTCAAACGCTGTCATAACTGTAAATACCTAAAAGAAATTGCCGAATGCCTAAATATTAAATTTCAATTCTAACAAAACCCTAATGACTGTGTCATGTTTGTTGATAACACACTCTAACGTTTAGACGAATCGTATAATGGTAACGAAAAAAAAATCGGTCTCCTTCATATGTGCAAAAAATATTTCACTCCATGTCTATAATAGTATTTTATTTGCCCAATCGGAATTCGCATTTAACTGTCAATACGCAATTTTCAAATAAAATGAACCTTAGAATTCGATTCCGATATCAAGTGTTTTCTGGAGGTTGGTAAAACTTGTTCAGGAAGTAAATAAAAAATATAAAAATCAGCAAACTTATTTATTCAATCTTTTATTATTGTTGTAATTTGATAGTTCTGCGTGTTAATATACTTACATTACTTATACTTATTATACTTACATTTTCATTAATAAATACTAAAATCAAATTGTCAAAACTTCAAAATTTTGAAATTATGACAACTTTTAGAAATAAAAAATGAAGGATAGCGAATTACGTGTTGAGTACGCGAACTAAAATACAATTCTGACTTTTCAAAACTAACTATTTTGTCAGATTTGGATTTGGATTTCGATACATGAAATCGTTAGTGTAATTTGGCAAATAAAATACGGTTAATATCTTTAAGAAAATATAAAAATATTCGCAACTGTAAATTGCTGTTAGTACTTCCTACACGTAAACTACGATAGTTTGATCAATAATTCCTTTTTGAATTCTAGCCCAACCTTCAATCAATGATACTGTAGAATTCAAAAACAAAGAAACTAGGTTTATTAAAAGACCACTGACCGATCGCATGTCTATCAAAAGACCATCGCGAGTTACGGCTAGTGTTAATATTAAAATGGTTACAGAATTGAGTCTTGTGGTTAAGGTTGAGTTTCGTTCTGGGATTTACTTCGACTTCTGGAACTGTTCATCCAAAATTACTTAAAATAGAAGAAGTGTAAGAAAAATTACTGTGAGAGTATTTAATTATCACAGAGTCAGCCGGTGTATGCATAAAACCTAGAACGCATATTCGCGTATTGATAAAGCCAAAAAAATTAAATGTTTACCAGAATTAATAATACCTAAGGACATTCTCAATGGGACTGGATTGTTAAAAAACCTGAAATTATTAATCATTTACATCTAATGGAATCAGAAAATCTGCTTTATATGTTCTTTCTTCGAAGCAACAATTGCTCGGTCCAAAACATTTCCGATTCGTCAATCGTATCGAAAATTTCTTTAATTTGGTATGGGTGGTAACCAACTATTACAACCCGACTACCTAGCATGTTGTTCAGACACTATTTACAATAAAAATTTTTTAATTTTCTTTATACAGTGCCATCTGCAAACGCTGTTTCTGTAAAAAATGTTACGTCATAAATGTATATATTAAATTTGTTCATGAATATTATTAGCAACTTTAAGAAAGAAACAAAAATAATCGTTCTCCTGAGGTATTTTTCTCATTTTCTTGTCGGCCGTACGCGGCTATATTTTTGGCGGACCACTCGATTTTTATAATAACAAATGGGTTTTTCTCATGTTCCATTTTTGTCCGACATGTGTTAATTAGTAAACAATACCACACCAGGATTCGGACTTCCAGTCGTCGGACTGGAAAAACACGGCCAATGCTGTGTACGAGTAGAGAACGAAATATCAAAGTTTTTTAAAGTCGACTCCGGTTTAAGACAAGTTGATGCTATCTCTAACATACTTTTTAATTTAGCCTTGGAATATGTGTGCCGTCAAAGGAAACTACCGACTAACAACAATATCTTGTCAATAAACTCAGTACAGATGATCGCGTACGCTGATGATGTTGTCATCCTCTGCCGAAGTGAAGCTGTTATGAGTGAGGCTTTCAAGTCGCTTGAGAGTGGTGCTAGAAAAATTGGTCTGCAAATTAACTACGATAAAACCATATGAATGTTTCAAGAGAGGCTGAGAAGAAAGATTTAATGTGCGGCGATGAACGAATTGAGGGAGTTGAATCTTTTAAATATTTGGAATCAATGCTTGACTCAAACAACAGCATACTTACAGATATAAAAGCTCGAATAAAACATCAAAAATAACCTAGTCACACAAAATAAATTTTTTTTCGGTACCGAGGACTCACTGCGTATCTTTATGTTTTTGTGATCGCTGAATCCGAGCACGTCAGGGTTCGGATATATAGGTAACCTAAAAAACCGCAACTGTCTCCAAAATCCCTTTAACTCGTTTTTTTAAATTTTGTTTTTGTTTAGATAACATGTATCCATAATGCACAGCAAAAAATTTAATATTTAACTCAGACACAACAATTTGTAGAAGAGGAGTGGAAATTGGAGGAGTACGAAACGCAAGGGGGTAGTAGACGAAAGGGAAGGAAATGTGTAAAGCGTTGATGTATTTACTTTTAATGTGAGAGAGTTAGTTTCTTTATGTTAAGCTTAAATTTTTGGAGGTTGTAACTAGGCGGAAAAACAGCGGATTCTAAAGAATTCCATAAAGCGGTCGTTCGTGGGAAAAATATTGCTCAGTTCGGCCAAAGAATGGTTGAAGCAAGTGCTCATGGGAGTTTGTTGCTATAGACAAGTTATGCGCGAGAACGGACGTCGTATAGGCATTACCGCTTTTATCTCAGCTGAACACTTACCATAATAGTATTTATAAAATACACAGAGGGCTCCTATATTGCGTCTATGATCGAGGGAATCCAGAGAGTTTGTTATATTTGTAACGCCAGAACTATTTCAATTTTGTTCTAAAAATAATAATTTTCATTTTCAATTATAATTTTACTAATTTTCTTAAAGGTCGCAACATTTTTGTATGCTACTGTTGAGATTTAGTTGCGTCACTCAATTTCAACAAAAAACATGTTTGATTTAATGTTTTTTTTATACGTTGGAGAATTGTTTTCATTGTTGGAAAGGGAAATTGAAACAGAAAATTTGATATAAAATTGAGAATTTTTATGATAAAATCGTTCAGTATAATTTCAAACTCAATCAGTATAATTCTGAAATCTAATCGATTAGTATATAATTTTTTTTAATCAGTAAGTTATGTAAATCAAAATAAAATAAAACTCAGTAATGACTGAGTACAGCTTACTTGTGAGTTTTTCTTTTTTTAAATGTTGTTAATTGGCTCAAAAATTTTGTGTCAAAATTGAAAGGAAAATAAATTTGCTGTTTAATTCAATTATTGTGTTAATATTATAAAGGTTTTTTTATAGTTGTGAAGTTGATAAAAATGTCAAAACCTAAATTGCAGCTATTAAAATATGTAAACAAAATATGTTTTTACATTCGAGGATAAAAGTTATTTACCAAGCTAGTTTTATGTTGTCAGTTTTTGGATATGATTTGTAACTTTGTGAAGAAGGTCAAATGGTACATGAGTTTTGATGACGATGTAAAAAAACCAAAAATTAATTGAAAAAGTTCATGCTGTGGTTACCGTATGAGAAGCTAAACACAAAATTGTCTAATTCTATAGTGGTAGAATTGATCATCAAATCCGTTTATGAAGTTATGTATTGTTTTTGTGGAGGAACGGATCATTTTTCTGCTTGATATAATAAAGCCTTTAATTAACCAGCAGAATAAACAAAGATGTGAAAGACAACAGTGAAGAAATGTAATAATGTAAGTTATTTTAGATATTTTGATTTGTATAAATTTTTGTTAATTTATTTTTCGTCGTAAATGATTTTCCTGTTAGCTAATAGTAATTACTAGTTTTGTTAATTATTCATTATGTGATTCAAAAAAAAAATGATAAGAGATTTTCAAGTGAATATTTGTTTGTTGTGGTAAATTCAGTGGTTTCAGTTTATAATTTTTGAGTTATCCGGCAAATTAAAATAAAAATAATTTTTATAAAAGTTCAAAATATTATATATTGGCGTCATCAATTAACTTGCATGCCCGCTTTTGGATTCCATCTAACGCGACAAAATGAGTTTTTGCTGCCCCTACCCATACATGGGAATTATATTCCATATGGGGTCTTATAAAAGCTTTATATATAATCAGCAATTCAGAAGGAGTAAAGTAGGATTTACTTCCTCTTAAATAACCTAAACATTTAGCTGCGTTTTTAGCTGTTGAGTAAATAAAATAGTCGTTAGTCAAACCCAATAATCCTAAACGATTTTAACCCAAAACCCGATAGCACATCGATTTCTTATCTAAATATATAACCACGTAAACCTTTAAATACATAACCCTATAACCTCATTATCCTATAACTCCGTAAAACAGCCACAGAAACAAATTTTAGACTGGGTGTCTGACAATGTAATCTATATATTTTTGTGGTCGTTGAAGTTGAATACGAATACATACGGGTACATAAGGGTTTTGACATAATCTCAAAAAACCCTCCCAAGTTTTTTTTTAAGTTTTTTTTAGGAATCGTCAAATCGAGGTCGAATTGGGATTCAGTGACTCCAAAAACATATAGTATACATAGCCAGACCACAAACTGAAATTTGTTTTTGTGGTTGTTTTACGGGGTTATAGAGTGATATCGTCAATATATTATAGGGTTAGGGGTTTAAAGGGCTACATGGTCACAAATATAGATAAAACATCGATGTGTTACCGTGTTTTAGGGTTATTGGGCTTAGTTATTGTAGAGGATGAAGTCGTTTTAGAGATTATGTCTGATCTCTGAAGTGCTGGGGTCAAACCGAGGTCAAATTAGGGACCACCAGCTTTTTGGTGGCTGTGTTTTGGGGTTATCAAAGAATTACAACGAAATCTTCTTTAAAAATTTAATTACTATATATGTCATTTATGAGCTCGTAGAAAAGCCGGTTAAGGCGCTGTCTCCGATTTTGCAGTTTCTCTGTATATTAGTTATCGTTTCTCGGCTTTAAGATTAAGTGAGTGTGTATGTATAGTTGCTAGTTGGTATGTATTTAATTTATTTAAATTAAAATATAATAATTTTTTTTTCTATATTTCAATAGATTGAAACTTTACATTTCTGATCAGTGCTTGATTGGACTGCCTGGTCCGGACCCTATCAGTTGTAGAGAAAGCCGGTTTTGGTCTATATCTGAGCCTTAACATAGTACTAGTTGGGTAGTTCCTGTTCTGACTTCAGCTCTATGTGCTTTGACTATCAATTAAATACATATAGTTAAATTAATCTCTATCAAATGTTTCCAAAATCTGTTTCTATGTTCGTGTGCCGTTTATTATAACCGGAAGTGTGGCATTTTCCACATATTTTAGTAAAAATTAAATCGTTTCTGGTTTGAAATTGAACAGAGTACATTTTAATTGTGAAAACTCTTCTGACTAAATAGAAATGACTCCGATATCTGTTCAATTGAGGTCCCTTATGGTCGTTTGTGTTATTTTGTGTTGCTGCTACTTCTTCAAACGTAATTGAACACTACTTCTTCGTTTTCACTGAATTTTCAGTTTAGTTGTAATAGCAAAAATTGATTTTAAATAGTGTTGCTTCCTCGTCAAACGAACATCATAACTATTTTTTTCATATCAGAAGTTAACTGCCTTGTTCCTTAATTTCATTAAATAAACGGCAACCCATGCAGCATACTGAAGTTGTATCAATCAGATTTGAAACGATCCATCAGACTTTTATTTGAACGAAACAAGAAACTCAAAAGTCAAAATATTCAAAGTATAGTAAATAATTTTCACTCTTTTCTAACCGTAGGGAGAATCTTGCAACACGCTGTTGTAAAAAACATATGTACGTACGTTGTATTATTCTATAATTAAATCGAAAATACTTTTACAAACAAACTTCTCTACAATAATATCATTCATTAATTCAGTCCGGTTTTGAAAAATCAATCGGTCGGTTGATCTTCATAATAATAATAATTTATTTTAGAATTTTCTATGTCGGTCGGTCAGTAGTGCTATTTTACGCTAAAAACATATAAGTTCAAATAACGTTATATATTATTAATGTTCCGGTTGAAGTGAATCTACAAATAAACACGAATAGTTGTTAAAAAAAAAATAATAATAATAAAAAAATAAATTACATTATATCATATATATCTTGCAATTAATTAATCTTGAATTAATTACTAATTGCTTTGAAGAAAAAAAATTCAGCGAGTTGAATTTAAAAGAAAAGTTGAGTGGTAACAAGTTTCAGTTCATCACTCAAGTGAAGTGATTTTACATCGTTGTAAATATTTTAATATCTTATCTTTAGGTAATTACTGAATATTTTACAATGATATTTTGGTTTTTTTTTCTGTTCTTGATAAATTTTCTTGGATTCAATCCAAGGAAGTATAATGTCTTTACACAAACAACTTTGTTATCTAATTTATTTTTATTTTGCATTGTTTTACTATAGTGAAAAATCTCATTTCACCTTCAACTTCGGTTGTCGTATTTTGTTTATGACAAAGAATGATTTCAGTGTTTTAATTGTAATCCGTTACACGGTGTGCCGAAAAATGGATTTAAGTTTTTGGAAAATATATTTTTTGTGTATATTTGATTTTGATATAACTAAGATTATTATGAAACGTTGTGCGAACCTAAGTATTTATTCTTCTCATGCATGCATTTTGAACTTTCGGTTTTTATGGAAATTAATTGCAAACAGCTTTTGTTTGTTTTGAAATTTTTTTTTATTTTAAAATTTGTAAATCAAGGTTTTTATGACATTTAAAAAAACGTAGATTTCCAACTGACTAATTCGAACATTTGTTAATATTATTATTATTTATTTTAATTTCTGTCTGAAATAAAAGTAAAAAAATAGAACATGTATAAGTAAATATTACCAAAAATACAAAAGTATATATTTAAAATATACAAATATAAATCAATCAAATTAAAAATATATAAATACTGATAAACTGATCTACTGATTTTTATGAAAAATTATTCAAAATAGAACTTTTACGCTTTATTTAAAAAAAAATAACTAACTGCATATTGAATCGGTGGAATGGCGGTGGAAATTTGAAAATATCAATCAGTAGTAACCACCCATTTTGTTTGGTTAATAAAATCAATATCTACATAAAAAATTTAATCGGTGATAGATTGTTTACATGAATGAATTTATAAACAAATAAATTTCATGTGTGTGAAGTTATTAACGAATGAGTGATTTAATTATTAAAAAAATATACTTAATTCGTAATTGTTTACCAACCAAAGAACTTTATAATATTTTTAGTGCTAAAATTCCACAGATATCTCGTTGACGTCGTTTTCAGGTGACTTTCAAATTTGATTTATTTTGACAAAATTAACTGATTTTTATCTCACAGGAGCATTTCACGGCTGAAAAAAATAGTTCTGTCGCCCAGTGATCATTTAGTGCAAAATAGATAACGGCAAAACATTCTACATGCTATAAAACACATGAGCACCAATGTTCATAATTAGGACATTCAAGACCGTTTGCGTATCCCAAACATAAATTATATTTAATTTTAAAATTTCAAGAAAAATAAATTTTAAAATTATTCCTTTAATTCGAAAATTATTGCTTGAACTCTAATCAAATGATGTACTAAACGTAACAATTTTTCAACGCATGCTTAAACTTGGTTAATCTGACTCGTATACTAGTCGAGTAGCGAATCTGTTTAACTTTTCCAAATGCTTAGAAGATTTCAATTTAATACAAATTTTGTTTTTGTGACGAACCAAATTGAATCATGTTCCTGACGAATTTCGTCATATTATAGAAATCTCTTCAATTTCTTTCCACTAAAGATTGCTGCCTGAGTTGAAGAGAATGTCGAAATCAGACCACTATTTGCCTGCTTTTTGCACCAAGTTCTGTCCAATCATTCAAATTTTCTACATTAAAATCAACATTTGGAATCAAATTTTGAAATTAAAAACTTTGTCCTTTCTGGAAGAGAATATAACTATCATCCGTCAAGGTTTACTGTAAATTATCTAACAAATTGTTATAAATTTTTCAAATGTCTCGATGGTTCTGGATCAATATTGCTTCTTAATGTAGAGAAAATTTTGCTAATTCGAATCATGACCCATATTGAAATACATAATTGGGTTAAATTTAAAAAAATTCTGGACGGTTTTTGATTCATTCAATATGTATTGCTTTTTAGGTGGAGAAAATTTTGAAAGTCAGCAAAAATTTGAATGTCAACTACAGAAGCTTAGATCATTTCAACTTCTGATTGTGCCGTCCTAATTGCGCTTTTTGATTTGACCAAAGTTTCGTTCGACTGAATTGGAGATTTGCTTTTTGGTTGAACCAAAAATTCATAACTAGAATAAACCTAAACCGCTAAACATCCAAAACCAGAATAACTTCTACACAAAAACACTGGTATTGAATGTCCTATTCTCAATGATCAATAGGACGATGTAGGCACCTTTAAACGTAACAGAAATAAAACAACAATAATGTTTAATAAATAAACAAAAAATGACATATACATATTACAGACGTCTTCCTCAATGATTAAAATCCTCATCATAGAGTTATTTGAGGGCACGTTTCTTTGAGCAAGCAATAGCGTGCCATCAGTTAACTACCTCATTCTGATTGATGATTATGTCGACTGATTTGAAAGAACACAACTTGCTCAAAATGAAATTTTTATTAGCGTTGAAATTATCGACATCTTTGTCGATATGTCTATTATGTGTGGTTGTTGTCTATTTATTTTTGTGCTATGTCTGGAAACATACTGATTGAGCTCCTCTTTTGATTCAACTTACAGAAATGGGTAATGGACTAGATTTTAGGTGTCAACAGTAGAGTGTAGTGTAGTGTAGTGTAACGACTAGATTTTAGGTGTCAACAGTGATTTTCCTCTTATCAATATCCAGCAATTGGTTTGTATGGTTTTACTTAAATTTTAGCAGCGTACACAATGCAAAACATCCTCAGATATGTCGTCCGTATATTTGACAGGAAAATGTGCAGAATATCATAATCGCAAACAATGTTCGAATTTGATGCTGTGATGAAGATATGATGAAATATTTGAGCGTATTATCCCATTACGAACCGTTCTCGAGCAACTGTAAGAGTTGACACGCCTCGCGGCACCGTGGCATTTAAGCATACAGCAAAGTGGAACCTTAGCGATTTTGACAAACCGAGAAAGAAGCTTGTTAATGTTGTCGAAGGTGATCATGACGCTCTGTCCGCCAAAAAATAATAAAAAAAACAGAAAAAAGATTTGCGTCCATTTACATCCTTAGAACGCATGTTGTTGTGGGACCTTGGTCTTAAAAGGTTTTTATGTGTTGTTGTGACACATATTGTAATGCCTACTACACAACACATTTTATTAAAAAAAAAAACTAACCAAACCAAAATGTGCGTTTAAGACATACACGCTTTTGTCGTTCAAGAGTACATCGGACAACAAACTTGGCAATACACACTTTGCTTTGTAATGAAATCCTAAGAGATTTTCATTTTTGTTTAAAAACTCTGGCAAAGATCTCATAACTATTTGAATCGCGCAGAATGTTAGAAGATGGCATCGACGTTCGCTACTAATGCCATCTATTAAAAGTAATTCGATGTGGAGATTCCCATACAAAATTAACAATTTTGAATTTTTCAGTATTATAGCGGAAAAACAAAAAAATATTTAAATTGGTCAAGCCGTTTTTGAGTATGACTAACGAACAGCAATTTATTTTTCAATAATTGTAGCTGGTTTAATCCAACAAGCATCTCAGATCAGGACAAATAGGGCATACCTTAATTGGAAAATATATATGATTCTGATCTGGCATTTAGATTTGATTAAATTCGGTGGTGGATATTTAGTACTGCGACCAACATAATCTATTGTACCCAACCCCACTACTCCCTGGTGAATTTCCAATTAGAACACCACCTCCAATCCAACCTCCTTTATAGAAATTTCAGGATATGGAGAGGGTTGAGTTTATGCAGGTCGTGTCCGTTAATGTAATACTCGTGCAGATGTAACCTTCTCTTGTAGATCAAGGCTCCACAGTCTTTGAGAAGATGGGTTGGGGTCTCTTCTTCCAATAGACAGGATCTACATTCGTCTCTCCGTACCACCCCGATGTTCATAAAGTGTTTTTTTAGTTTACAGTGTCCTGTAAGAACCCCAGTCAGTATTCTTAGGTTGTTCCTATTCAACCTAGAGCACATTATTGCTCTCTTTTGATTAAACGATCTAATCAACTCCTTGGACTGCCTTAAGCCCGCGGTGTTGTTTCAGGTTATGGACCATTCCATCATAATTACTTCCCTCATCCGTTCGTAGATAGTGTTTGTTCCCAATCCACAAAAGAGTTCTGCGTCGACAAAAGATGTTACAGCACCTCCCCTTTCCAATTTGTCAGCATCTTCATTAGCTTACCCTCATGACCAGGTTTCCAAAACCGTCATTTACTACTAGGGATGAAATAGGTCGTCACAGTCCGGGCCGAATCAGGACAAATAGGGTGTGCCCTATTACGGAAAGCAGGTATAATTTCTGATAAGGGCCGGATGCAAATGCCCTATTAGGACTTACCTTACAATACTACACCCTGATCCGGCCCGGCTCATAATAGGGCATGCCTGAAAAAAGTGCTAGTCACGATATTAATGATATCTCGTACCCACAATTAGATTTTGCTACAATGACGAGCTTATCCCGCAACTTCTTCTTGTACTTAGTTTATTATATGTAATTCCTATGTCGTTAAAAATCGAAAATTTTCTTGTGCGTTAACTAAACGTTTTAACCCAATCAACCGTTTTGTAATTTTAAAAAATGGTTTGTAGTGTAAAAAATTAAAAATCATAAATCACATTTATCACAAGATGTGTTCATTAAAATTTGCACTAAACAATTTAACTGATATACAGACGAGTAAATAAACTAAAATTAGTTTTTCTTTTTAAATTTTACAAAGCTATCAACTTCAATCATTACTAAAATTAATTTATTATAACATTTTTTAAATTGAACTTTATGCTGAATAGATGGAAATAAAAGAAAAAAAATTGATACAATAATCTTACCTCCCACAATTTTCGTTACTTTGATATTTGACATTGACATTTTTTTTTGTCTTTTGCAATTTCAAAAAAAATTTTGTTGGTGCAAATTGAAATATAAATGCATTGGCGTGATAGAAGGTTGAGGATAATAGTAAATTATTGTATTTGACTAGATTTATAATAATAGTTTAAGGTATTTTTCAGATTAATTTATCAACCCACGCTTAACCACGATTTCTTAGTGCCTTTGACTTAGTACTGATCCATTGATTCAAATTCGTGCTAATTTTTTTTACAAAACTTCTTGCAGAACGACTTCAACGAAATCACCGATGTATCGTTTTGTATACAATTTTTTGTCTATTTAATGCACACTATTCTTTTACTTTTACCCACCAATTATAAGGTAGCGAAGCTTCAATTATATTTTCAATTTTATGCTGTGTAGTTGATTGATTGAATCTAGCGACAGCTGTTTATGACTTAAATTTTATATATTTACATATCACAATTACTTATTTTTGGAAGATTTTCTAATTCCATATCTAACTCAGTTTTCCTGCTATAAAAAATTAAAAGTTTTCAACAGACGCCATCATAAATTTTGTTTACTCTAAATAAATTCGTCAAAACACATATAATGTCTAGTCAATCATTCATTTCTATATAAAGGCCACTTTTTTGTAAAAATTATAGATTTTTTATATTCAAATAATCATAAAAATCAAATAACTATAAAAACCTACATAAAATTTTAATGCATTCATTTTGAAACATAGAACCAATTCGTAACACATTTCAAGAAATGAATATTAATTCTATGAATGAAGTTAAATGCATGTACGATAATGACATCCAAATAACAACAAACACGATTCCTATCGATTTTCTTAATTTAGAAATATAACACAAATAAACAAATATTATTATTTCTTCTTTGCATGTGTTGTTATATATGAAACGGTTATGACAGCCCGCTATATAATAATTAACCGGAAATAAAACTCATTCATAATCGCCTACAATAAAAATTAATTGATTATTATTATTTTCTTACGAACTGCGTCTTTTTACATCAAACATACTTTCAAATTTTGTTTTAATTTTATAATTACATCATTCTACAATTGTTAACATTTAATTTAAAAAAAATTATTTATCGATTAATTTTAATTATGTTTGTAAAAGAAATTTCTTTTAATTTTGATAATTTAAAAATTTTTATATAATAACATTTTATTACAAAAACGTTTACTTATAAATATTTTGTAGTAGAGTGTCTGATTGTGTAAGTATAGTTGATTCTTGAAGTTTTTGAATGTGGTTGATAGCCATCACAATAGGGTATAGTACTCTTATAAAAGGTTAATGTTAGTGTCAATTGCACAAAGATTCGTCGCTTGTAAAACATAAACATTCCATTGCCCCTTTCTCCCACTGCCTCTCTTTTCCACTCTCTGTCTTTTCCTCTCCCTTCCCTAATCTCTCTCCCTATCTCTTAAAAAAAGTTGCTTTGACATTAAAGTCATTAAACCATTAATATTTTCTTAACTCTAAATTTACACCACTCGTTTTTGGTAATAACTCAAAAACCACTCGTTTTTGGTAATAACTCGAAAACTAAGCAGTCGAAAATTCATTGTAAATTTTTTTGAAATACTTACATTTTTTTGATTTTTCTAAACCAAACTCGATTTCTTAAAAAAACTTTTGTTTTACTATCTCCTTATCTATGTTCATAAAATATAGATAAAAACAAATATGTGAAATTTTTTTGTTATCGTCAGGTGTGGGAAAATACACTTAATAACTGTAGAAAATTTCAAATTGATAGCACTTATATTTTGTGAGTGATTGATTATGTAGAAATTCGGATGGACGCCGAAGTCTCACCAATAGGGTACCGTTTTTACTTTTTCAAAGTACGGAACCCTAAAAAGAATCCAAAATAATTATTTGATTGAAACACAAAAATTAGAAAAGAAATCCCATGTTGTTTACATTCAAAAACTTTAAAATCTTCGCTAAACGGGTCGAGTTTTATTAATAGTTTCAATAAGCTTTTGGATCCGGTCGTCCAATGTTTCTTATGGTAGACATTTTTGACAATTTTGTATTTATTGTTCAGTTTCTGAATTTTTAACAAATTATAAAAGGGTGTACTGAACAAAAAATTACTAAAATTTTTTACTAAAAAATTACTAGAAAAACAAAAAAAGGAAAATATGCAAGTTGACCTTCGATCCTTGGGCATGAATGGTCGCGTGCGCTAACCCACTCAGCAATACTTACCTAACTAACTAATAAATTTTTTTGGTCGAGTTGTTGCGATTTGCGAAATAGGATCATAAAAAAAAAGTCAAATTATCTGAAATATTTTTACAGTAATTTACGATTTGACGAATCTATAAAATTTGATATGTTGATTATTTTCAGTAATTAATTTAATTATTCTTTTATATTTCTTAATTATTTTTAAGATATGAATCATAATTTTCAAACAAAGAAACAATTATATTCATCAAGTTTTACTGGTCACAAATTTTTCATTCCATTGGATCGTAACAATTCTAACGATTATTTTCTTTGAAATTTATACGGCACCGCATCTAATCTAACGTTTTTGATAATTTTAATTTAATTGAAGTTATATTCTTTGTTAAATGTGAACAAATTAACCGATTTATCTTTAACAAAATCTAAATAAAAAATTGCTTTGCGAAAACGAATCATTAGGAATCGTTTAGTTAAATTATATTAGATTATGATGTTAATTTTTTGTTAATTATAAAAGATTTTGCTCAGATAAGAGTTTACAACTCTTTTGATTATATATAAATCATACAAATGGGGTGTTGAAGTTTGTGCTACTATAATCACCCTTTCACCTTTAAGTTTATAACAAGCATTACCAGGACAAGGTAACTTTTGTAAAACAACTTTTATATATTTCATTATTTATCACACATGAAAAACTTGTCGAGATACAACGAAATAAAATATAATCAAACAAGTTAAGAGCAAATAAATTGTATATAAAAAACAAATATAAATTTTTAATTTTTCAAAAAAAAAAGCTTCAAGATCAGAAAAAAATTTTATTTATAAAGAAACATTTTCATGTTTTTCAACGCCAATTTATATTTGTAAAGAAAATAGTATATTTTCCTACAAGAGATGATTATCATCCTACAAGAGATGATTATCATGAGCCAACAGTGAAATTCTTACCCCCAATTTTTTTGGCATTTCTTGACCTCTTAGGTCATAACGATTCCAAAAAAGCAAAAAAAAATGTATGTCTGCCTACCGGCTCGTCACAACCGACGAAATGTAGAAAACCGCTAAAGAGATTTTAAAAATTTTGGTTTAAAAAAATAGGTACACTGGTAAAAGGTAAGAGTAAGAGCAATGGTAAGAGCCGAAAGATATGCCGAGAAATATGCATATTTTTTTGCTTAAAAAACGTTCATTTTAAGTGATAATGAGTAGGAACAAGGAATGTGAAGATGGAGATGTTCGGGATTGGTATGTGAAATCAAATACTAGATTACTGCATTAGAAGCTTGTCAAACAAATGTTGTCAAGTGTGTCAAAAGAAAGATTTTTATTTATTTTTTACCCAATTTTTTGGAAAAAATAAAATTAATTGACATGAAATTTTATTATTATTATAGAGAATTATAAGTTTGTGAATGAAAAGAACGATTTTCATTAATTTTTTAGAAAAAAATAAAATTAGTTATTTGTATGAAATGAAATGTAATGAACATGAAATTATAATTATTGAGAATTTTATTGCAGTTTGTCAAAAAAATATCGTCAAGTGTGTCAAAAACATTATTTCATTTATTTTTTTAGCCAATTTTTTGGAAATAAAAATTTAGCCGTTTGTATGACGTAAATGTAATTTTACATAAAATTGGACATGGAAATTTTGAATTTGTTATAGTTTTTGAAATATTTTTGGAATTTTGATAAAAATTTGTATTTTTGATTTTGTAGTAATTTTTGCAATATTCTTAGAATTTTGGAAAAAGTTTTAATTTTTGAGTTTGTTATAATTTTTACAATATTTTTAGAGTTTTGAAAAAAAAATAGAATTTTTGAATCTGTGAATTTTATATATATATTATATATATTTCTAGAATTTTGAAAAAAGTTTCAATTTTTGATTTTGTATGAATTTTTGGAATATCATTAGAATTTTGAAAAATTTTAATTTTTTGATTTTATTATCATTTTTGGAATTTTGAAAAAGTTTCAATATTTGATATTCTTATAATTTTTGCAATATTTTTAGAATGTTGGAAAAAGTTTGAATTTTTAAGAATTTTTGGAATATTATTAGAATTTAGAAAAGGTTTAGGTTTAAATATTTGATTTTATTCTAATTTTTGGAATTTTGAAAAAAGTTTCAATTTTTGATTTTGCTATAATTTTTGCAATATTTTTAGAACTTTTGAAAAAAGTTTTATCCTTTGATTTTGTAATAGTTTTTGGAATATTTTTAAAATTTTGAAAAAACTTTGAATTTTTGATTTTATTTAATTTTTACAATAATTTTGGAATTTTGGAAGAAATATGAATTTGTAATATTTTCTCGTAACGCTAAATATACATCGCTTACCAAAACTAAAAACAATGTCCTCATAAAATTGTTTTGCCGAAAACTATATCAGAGCCTTGAAATTTCAGCCCCTTCATATTTTCTTATTCTTTTTACACTACAGTAGAAAAGAACCCATTTTCACAGGGCTTCAAGCGTGATGAAAATAGAGTTCGTATGCTATCATAGAAAAAATGTATATCTGATTAAAAAAACTGACTTTCGATTTCTATGGTCTATAATTTGATCTAATGAGGTTTTTATTTTTGTTCATTATAGGTATGAAAAGAGTCATTATAGGTTTGCATAGGACAAAACTTAAATAGTTTTCCTTTTCAAACCGACCTAGCAGCCTTAATTCTAATTTTTTCAACAATAACCCATCAACATTCGAAAGAGGAAGGCTAACGCTAAAAAACGTGATTCTGTGAGGTTGTATAAAATGCGACAATTTTATAACAAAGTCGGTGGCCGAGTTGAAAAAGAATAACCCATATATATTAAAAAACGGGAAAAACTCATGTACAAAAAAATGGTATGCTACTCAACAGTGCGATTCTCGTGTCATACATACCTACTCAAAAAACCCTAACCCTCTTTTCCTTGTTCTATCCTATTGCACTGCCGTTAGGTATTACTTCACAACTAAGACTTCCGCCTTCCTTAAACTTTCAATAGTATCTTAAACTTACGAATAATTTTCTTACTGCATTCCAATCCTTCGTCGATGGCTCCATATGACAGATTATATTATCTGGAGAAAGTTCTTCTTGTAGAAATCTAAACATTTTTCGTCTTGCTTTTCCAAGCGTGGACAGTAGAACCACGTATCCACTAAAAGCTCAATTTTCTGTTAGGAATTGGGTCATTTTGGGTCATTTCCTCTTTGGTGCGCGCGTCTGGTTCGTTTGCATTTACTCAAAAAATTAACAGAAACTTTTACAAAATGTTTATAAATATAAATACAACACACACATTTTTTTGATAGAACTACATTTTTCCCATCAAATCCAAAAATAATTTGTAAATAAAATACATTTGTGGTTTTTGCAATTGAAAATATTTTTGGTAAACTTACAAAAAACTTGTGAGTTAAAAAAAATTGTAAAATTTACTTAGTTTATGTTTTTCAGTGTCTCACCGCCCACGTAGTTTTGAAATTTCTCCGTTCCACCAGTAAGCTAGTGGACTATTGCGTATTCCACTGACAGCCATCGAACATCTTTTAACTACACCCAGTACACGATATTTTGGTATTTGTCGTATTTTATTCAATTCGTGCCATATCATTCGTCACTGATATTGTATGGCTCACTAACTACCAACTAACAAACGTTATATCAATTATAGCGCTGGCATTGTCTCAACGAAATGTTGGTGTTTTCCAATATTCAGGAGGATTAAGTTTAATGTTGCTGCTGCTTCAAGCATTCTCCTCTCATTGGTTTACCTATTACCCTTTACAATAGCCTAGTGATGTTACTTTCTCGTTAATAGTAAGAGGCTTTTATCCCGAGCATCGTTTACTTACTTGTGAATGTACATGCCAAAATCCTGGATCGAAGCACTTGGTCGAGCAGAACAATCTCCAATGTTCACCTTTCACAGGACAATATGGCTGCTCCACCTGATTTATTTATAGCTTATACGCTAAAATTTAAACACATGTATAGCTCGCTTAAGATATCAATTCCGGAGCAAAAATTTATTAGGGCTAAAATAGACTTCTGATAAGGTTTGCCCTAGTTCGGCTCAGGCACTGAAAGAAGAAGCCACAATACTTAAAACAAGTAGAAAGGTTAAAACAAAATTACGCACTCGTACAAAGAGAAAAAAAAATCTGTTAATAAACGGAAAGGCACAAAGGTACTTTAAAATACAAAAATCACGCGAAAAGCAATAGTCAAAAACAAAAAAGAAGAAGTATTTTATTAGGCGTATGTAGTGATTGCAACCCGGGTTTTCCGGTATCCGAAAACCCGGTTTTTAGTGTTATTTTACATCACCGAAAAACCGGGTTTTATTACCCTTAAAAACCGGTTTTATTATTAACAAAAAATTTGCCTAATTAGTAATTATACATCACGTATTCACATAAAAATGAGATGAAAACAAGCGTGGAAGCAGAAAGAGAAGTATCGGCATCAGGAGTAATATGCAAAAAAATTCGATCATGTCTAGCTGATAACACAATAGACATGTTGTGTTTAATGAGATAACACTTTTTAATACAGAAAAATAAATAATTATATTTATTATTTTTTGTAAGAGTAAACCGTGAAATGCACTTTTACGATTCAAAAGATGTGCGTAAAGCAGATCTTTTCCCTTTGAAATAACAATGCCTAAAAGTGAAATTAAAATGCCTAAAATTATTATTATTACTATTATTTCGAAATTTTGTGTAAATATATGTATTTTTATTTATGCAAATAATACAGAATCTTAGTCGTACAAAAAATCTTGTATGGAATTCGGGCATAAAGTACCTTTTTTGCTTTCAAGCGATTGTTGCTCGAGGCGTTAGCCGGAAAAGACATACTTTACGCCCTTGATACATAAATAGCTATTATTTCTTATAAAATTTTTTTGTTTTGCTTATTATTTTGTTTTATTATTTTATTTTTGACTGAATTATTTATTATTTGCATTTGAAACAAACGTGAAATAAACTTGAATAGATTTTGTTCAAATTGTTGTTTTTTAAACTCTGGTAAACATTTTGTAAAAATTAATATATTTTGTTTTTAAAAAACCGGTTTGAAGCCGGAACCCGGTTTTTTTGTGTAGGAAAAATCGAAAATCCGGTTTTAAAATAACACCCCAAATTTGCAATCACTAGGCGTATGGCTCTTGCTGTTACACTTTAAAAATTAAAATAAAACTTAAAAATAGGTAGATTTTCTTATGAAATCTACATAAGACAAAACATGAATACACATTAAAAGAGCTTACAATCGATTTGATTGCGCGTAATTAGTTAAAAATTAAAAAGTAAAATATTAGAATTATAAAAAGATATCATGCAGAGAGCACTTGTCGAGTTATCAGTTAGCATTGATTCGAATATAGTAATTTTTTTTAACTTATATTTACTGTGATGGAAATCAAAGTTTTGAGCATTTTTATTCGCGTTCTGTAGCATTCTTGTGATAGGCTCATTTCTACCATAATCTGTGCGATGGAAATCAATTCTGAATAAAGAAACATATCTAGTTGCGCGATAATTAATATGAATGTTTATGAATTCTAAAATTGAGGAATTAACTGCGCCAGTCAAAATTTGATGGACAAAAATAACGTCAGCTATTTCACGACGTTTCTCCAGACTGAGCAAACCAAGAAGACTAAGTCGATCCAGATATGGAGGCAAGTTGTATGGATCAGCCCAAGCAAGACCTCTATAAGTTCAAAACGCACAAATCTGCGTTGGACAGCTTCAATTCTATTGATATGTACGTGGTGATAAGGTGACCAGAAAGAACAGACTCATTCGGTCCGGCTCGAGGGTGTAACGCTGTTGCCCTATCAAGCCCTGATTAAGTTCGCATTCCCGACTAGCATTATATAATATAAAGGCTCATATCCAGGCCAGATTCGGATTTCCCTATCACTGATAGGGGCTGCATCAGGCAGTCTGATCAGGGTCTGCTGATGAATGTAACACCTTTAACTATCCATGCCGGATCAGGCATCCCTATCAGAGCCCGATCAGTTCAAATAAGAAATTTACGACTTTATGGTTGTGACAGAGTTTGCATGAATAATATGCTAGTCAAGTACATTGCAAATAAAATAGTGTCAAAAAAATATAAAAACGAATATAAAATATTATCATCGCTACTAAATTTAAATAAATTAAATACAAACTAATTAAAATAAAACAAAAATGACAAATCATATAGATTGATCAATCAAAAAGATTTAAAACATATACCACCTTAATCACTATTAAGTATTCAGGCTTTCCCCAACTAATATCTGCTCTAAGTCTTGCGCGACCTCTATAATCGCGTGTCCGTTAAAGAACCTGCTAGAGTACCACGTAATTTTTTTTCTACCACCTAGTTTCTACGCTCCTGGTTTTACAAAACATGTATTTAGAATCTCTTTGGCAACCTAAAACTGTGTGTTCTTGTTCCTCACACCTAATACATTGTGTTCAACGATCTTACGATTTAGACATGTGGCCACAGTCAAGTCATTTAAAGCAGCATTTAAGTAAGTTGGTTTTGTGTTTTACGAATTTGACAAATTTCTCATCCAATCCGTATTTTACCCTCCGTTTCCGCTACATCAACATTGCTTGAGAGTCTGCCGCCTGCCAACGCCTCCGGTACCTCCTTAGATGTCATTTCATCTATATCTTTATTTTCAACTAGTATTTCCTGGGTCAACGTTTTAATTTGTGCTTCCGTACCTAATACGGAACACCCCTCTTAACTGTTATTGGAATCCCAAGACTAGACCCTTATCTCCCGTCGTTAGCAATTCCAAAAAGATGTCGCCTTTTTTAGTCTGTCTTATATGCCTAACTTTTCCCTTAGGTTGTTCAAGTGTGCATTTGCCTTTACTTTCTTAAGTGTATTACCATATATTTTTGTGCCTCTTTTTGTAATTAAGAGTGCATCTGGTTTGGTATGTGGTTTTTTAACCTCTTCCCATACGAGTACACTAATTGACTGTGATTTTTGGTTGAGCCTGTGGTATTGCAAATTTGCTTCTAACTCTCCTTTCCATGTATCATTTTGTTATAAACAGGTATTCTGTTTTTACCGGAATAAATAAAATAAATGAAAACCACACGCGGGTCCTACACCGGAAAGATCTCTCAATGATAGTTGGTACTAGTGATTCATACTCTTATCAACAACCTAAAAAAAAAGGGAAAAAAATTAAATTATACAATGAAAAGAAAAACTTATCTTAGAGTGTTGATTGCTGCCTGCACGATCTCCATTTGCATATTTGAATGCCAATTATTCATGTTATCAGCTATATATCGTTCTCCAATTATTCATAAAATCTGTATATCGTGGTGTTGGTATTCTATATATTTGCTCCTTAAAATCTTTATTCCATTGACATACTATTGATTGACATACTTTCATCTTGACATTCATCCTAATACTTGTATCAAACTATTGTTTATTGTTAATATTTAGGTGTTTGACTGATGGTTCTAAACTTGATTCAATATTGTTTTAAAAATATTGAAAATTAGGTTCAAGTTTTTATTATTTAAATTATCTATAGATAGATCACAAGAGTTTATTTTATGATTTAGCAACACGAGAATAGTACTAATTTATTGGCAATTGTTTTTGTTTTCGATACAACTCACCATATGCTTTAAGCCTTTTTCAACAGTCCTGTTTGTCGAATTATTTAATCAAAATAATTTTTTGTTAATAAAAATTGTTTATTTTAATTAACTTAAACATATCCCAAAAAACGCTTTCTTTTTTAATCTTCCTCTTAGAAAGGTAAAACTTATCATCCAAAAACGTTACACAGGACGATCATCTATTTTCTACAAAAAAAAACCATTTAAAATTATTCGAACAAACCGTCTAACACCATCAGATCATAACAATAAGGCCCTTCAAAATTCAATCAATTATTAATATTGCGAACTGCGAAAATATTTCAGTTCAAACATCACAAAATGAAGTACCTTATTAATGATGGCAAGATCGACAGACCTGCGCAGAATCGATATCCCCGCTTTGAAATAATAAAAAAATGCATTACAGTGGAACGTCATAAATAGACAGATGTTATTTATGAAACGACTCTTAAATTTTTTGACAGATAATTTTTTTCACTAATAGAAAACACTAATCTTCTTATGTTGTAATTAGACATTAGACCTTAATTTTAAGAAATTCGTTAGTTTTGTTGTCTTATCACCTAAACGGACCAACGGTTCCTTACCATTAGTTTGTTCGAAGACTCAACATCTAATAGATCAGTCAAATCTACCACTGGCATTGATGTCGGGTTATGTAGCTGAGTGATGTTTCCCAACTTCTCTTGTTGCGCATATTGAAGCCACGCAGTGTTTTAATGGGGATCTGATCCTGCTCCTATTTTTAGATAGATCCATATCGTCTTCCTTTCCTAATTTGTATCTTGTGTTCTTATATGATACACGGGTCAAATTTGCTCAGCCGCTTGATTTCGATGGGTGGGAGCATATAAGTAGTCAATAACTTCGTATCACAGTTAATGTTCCCCAAGAGATTTGTTATTCAAGGTCGCAGAGTAGCGAACAGTTGGTCATTAATCTACAATATCAAGGACCTGAACCCAAAGTATTTATAAATTGTATTTAAATAAAAATTTTCAAAGTTCTGTTTTCATTTGACAATGCCATTGACATCCTATTTAATTACAACACAAATCTTTAAACATATTGCATTCTGTGCCATGCCATCTATCATGCTTGTACAAAAAATATATTGTACGTTCATTGTATCACATCTTGAATTTTTATTTATTTATTACTTACTTGTGATCACATTTAATTTCTATTTTTATAATCCATAGATAATTTTCAATTACTTTCAATTAATATATTTATTTACAAAAAGAAAATCATCTGAAAGACATCCATTAAAAATTATCTTGTGATTTATTCGTTTTATTTATATAAAATTTGTTTCGATTGTTTTTCTTTTTAATTATTTTCACGAGGAATTAAATTCCAATTATTTTTTCTATTGCAAAATATATATAAACAAAATATTCAATTGAAATTTCAATTAAGTTTTTGGCTGATAAGAATAACAATTACGAAAACTAAATTAAAATGCTGATATATTTGTAATTGACCCTGGACGTCTGAAAGTAAAAAAAATTGTTAATCTATATTATTTGTTTATAAACTTAAAGAATTTATTACGGTGACATTGAATTTATATCTGAACTTTAAATAGTTTTTTAAGAATTACAAAATATTTTTTTTTACAATTTTTAAATGAGTGTTTTTTATGAAGATAGTAGGGAACAAGTGGATAATTTTAATTGTTTATTTGTTGAGCTAGTTTTTAAGTTAATTCATAAAATTCTTTAAGGTTAATTGATTGTGAGTAGAAAATTTTGTATATTTTCTTTTAATATTATAAAAAAAAAAATTTTTTAAACATGTAAATAAAAGTTTTGCCAACAAATTTTTGTTAATGATAGAGTTATTATGCTTTTAATTTATAGAAACGCGAATTTATTTATTGAATAGATAATGTGATGTTATTATCCTTCATTGTCTATAATAAGTGAAGGAGTTTTAAACAAATTTGAAGTCTATATTTTTTTATTTGAATGTCAAAGAGACTAATAAATTTGGCGTGTCTCCTTTCACTGCTATTTACGAATATAATTTGTTTGATGTGTGAGAAATTGAAGAGATGTGGAAATTGAGTACTTTGGTTTCCTTGATGAATAATAAGAATGGAACAAAAAAGCCCAATTATAATCATAATTCAAACATTAACTTTCTGTCAGCTGTGTTTAAAAATAAATAAACCTAAATCTCAAACAACTTCAACTTTGTTATCGAAATTTCTCTAATATATGTCATATAATACATATTTGTATTTCTTTTATAAATAAACCAAAATCAAGATAAAATGACATATTAATAGAATAAATTCTCATATATGTAAAAAAAAACAAAAACAATAATACTCTTATCAAGTTACAAAAACAATAAAGTTTCTTTTCTTTATATAAAAGAAAATACGACCAAATCGGATGTTATGTCAAAATATTGTGGTGAAAATATCTATATTGTATTAATCCAAATCCACTTGAAGTGGTATGCATTTTACACTGGTTTTTAGTTCGCACGCATAGTAAATTAATTACACTATTAATCAAATCGTGTGAAAATAAAAAATAATTTATGCGGAAATAATTGATGAACTTCATAATTCATTTAGTTTTTTATACATATTCGTTTGACTTGATTAATTCTAGATGTCGATCTTGTTTCGCTTGATTGAGCAGAATCTTTGGATGCGCTTTAGTTAGATTATAATTATTTGTCTATGGTGTGTACAAAATTAGTCGAATCTTGTCTATTTCGAATAGTCGAATCTTGTCTATGTCAAAATATGCATAGTTTTATAAATTCTTAACAGTCTATTTTTTTTTATCTCAAAGATTGTACAAACAAATTCTATAATAATATCATATATCAATCAAACATGTCTGTAAACCTTTAATGTAATTGTGCTTGAAACACAATTTCCGTCAAAAAGGAATTGATGATAGAACCATTAACCGCATATTTTGTTAAAGGGCTTAATGAAATTTAATATCCGCCTTTCTTTTGATTTTTTTTAAAGAATTTTGAACAATATGTCCTTTCTCATATAGAAAGGGTATATTAGTGATTGTTTGACAACACAAAGCGATTTTTAAAAATAATTAAAAGAATTAGATCAAGATCGACGAATTTAATTATTTTTTTTTTCATTTTCAACCGAATAACTGCTTATTTAAAGCTTAAAAAATGTTGAAACAGGAAATCCGAATACCATCAATGTTCCCGGGTAAGAAAAAGCTAAGGAGCCAAACCTGGGTCAAGCTCGCGACAGCTTTTGGGGGTTGGGCATTTTCAAACGGCCACAAGCTTGGACCAAGCTTGGACTGGGGTCCTGGGGCTCTTGGGGCCGTCTGGCAAACCTGGCTTGGGCGAAGTCTGGGAAATCAAACTTGGGCCAGTACCTCGATTCTGGTTCTATGAGAAAAAATGAAGTGGAATGGAATTATTATTTATCTCGAATTTTGATTTCTCACTAAATAATTCCATTCCACTAATTGGTATTCTCGTTCTCTTTTCGAGATAACCTTTTTAGTACAAGTTCTAAACTAGTACAAATTTTTGAAAATGGACTTCTTCTGTCAGTTTATTGACTTGTTTTTATTTGTGTTTCTTTCGATAGCTAGTTTACAAGTTCTGCTATAGATTTTAGCTGTAAAATTGTTCTTTAAAATTAAATAAATAGTGTATGTATTCGAATAGTTTGCCACGTCGTCACATTTCCCTATTTCCGTCTGCCTTATCAAATCTGCGAGAAGCATACAAAATAATATGTTTTGTATATAAATTAAATAAATAATTTAATTTTTCTAAAATAGTTATTGATAAATAATAAAATAAAATATCGTTAACTCCCACGCGCTAAATCCATATTCTCCTCTAAATAATCAACTAAAGCGGATTTTTTAAAAATTTTTTAGGGTAAATTAAGCAAATGTATTAAAAGGAACAGTTTTGATCTGTTTATCTTATATACACATAGGAAATAGGGATGGTAAATTTTGTAGAAGGAACATATTTGAATAACATCGTATCAAAAAAGTGTAGTTTTGTAATTCTATATCAAATAGAAAAAAATCTTGGCGCCTAAGTAGATATCCCCTTTCTTTTTGATTTATCGTAACTTTTTTCGACATTTTTTCTCCAATTTTGTGCGTCTATACAAAATTTCAAAGCAAATAATCGCATTTCGTCTATAAATTCGTTGACGAGATAATTTGACAGTTCATCCCACAAATGCGGAATTTATTTTCTCATTCCACTGAATCTGAATGCAAAAATCCCATTTAATACGAAATCTCATTCCACGAAATAATTCCATACAACCAGCTACTGGTCTACCAAAGCAATTTTTTTTCCAAGACCTCCTTTAAATGTGTGGAAAGAGTAAAATATATGAAAATAAAGATAAATCATGGTGTCCACCAGGTATAGAATTCTAGAAAGTCAGGGGATTTTTTTTGGTCAGGGCAAGTCATGGAAAGTCATGAAAATTTATGATTTTTCTGGAACAAATTTATTTTAACACAAACTTTTTTAATTAAATTGAAATTATTTTTCGTGTATCCTTAATAATTTACTAAAATATTTTTTGGCTAGCGACGCAAGTTGTAATACAATCTATAACTTAAGTGTTTTGAATCTCCTTACTTAGATATTTTATGATACTCAAAAACTTTATGTAAATGTTCAACATAATATTTTTTCGTTTATGTACAAAGAAAGTCTTTTGCATTCTATTGATATGACAGTATGTGACCTCAACAGTCTGTTTGCAATAACCGACTAACAAGAATAAAAGAATATGCTTGATGCAATGATGCACCCGAATCCCGATTTCTTCCGACTACGATTGGCGTCCAAACTTCACGGGGTCATGGGGTCAAATATTTTTTTGGATTGAGGAGGTCGATTTTTCTGGACTCGCTTTTTGCCATCGTCATAGAATGAAAACGTATAAATAAACCTATGCTTTCACCTTCGTCTATTTGCTCGCTAATTGAAACATAGTTTCAACCCAATAAACTCAATTTTCGATCTGGAAAGAATCAGTATACTTAGCTGCGTGTTTTTTTTTTTACAATTTAAATTGAAAAAATTTTGACTCCCCAATTTTCAGCCCAATTTTTAGGTCCTCGTTTACATTTATCGCAGCTCCGAACGGAAGTTAACCGTTCATGTATTATGTCTTTGAAGATTGGGGACGAATGATTTGTGGAGTGTAATAGTGGGGTTCAACAGTTCTTTGATATAGAGTGAATTTAATCTAGATTGGGATAACAAACAGAAGCTTGGGTGCACCAGCGTTCATTAATTTAGACTCAAAAGAAACATTTGCAGATTTGCCAATATTCTACAAATAAAATTTGGTTGCGTATTTTTCTAAGAAGGTCCAATCAATTCCCATCCCTTCGCTGTTCATATAATTAAATCTAGAACAGTTGCATTTCAGCGTGACTTTTTTAAGAGTTTCACTTCTTTGGATTACCATTTTGGGGTTTTAATGACAATTTGTATTCCCAGATTAAAGTCAATTTCCATAAATTCCTTAAAACAAATATAAATCGTTTACAATAACCTCAGTTAACATGGTATCTTTGGTTATTCAGAAACGTTAGTTTATAATTTTTTGTTCTACAAACATTACTATCTTTGTATAAAGAAAGCAAATGGAAACCGAATTATATCGGGCAGAAAACTTTGAATTATCTTTTCGATTGCGGAATTAAAGTCAAATGCAACGAGCTTATCGATCAAGTTGGAATCCCAGATTCGATCAAATGATTTTGCAATGTCTAATGCGATAACGTAGTTTCCCCACCTTTCTCAAGGTGTGTGTGTGTGTGTGTGTGTGTGTGTGTGTGTGTGTGTGTGTGTGTGTGTGTGTGTGTGTGTGTGTGTGTGTGTGTGTGTGTGTGTGTGTGTGTGTGTGTGTGTGTGTGTGTGTGTGTGTGTGTGTGTGTGTGTGTGTGTGTGTGTGTGTGTGTGTGTGTGTGTGTGTGTGTGTGTGTGTGTGTGTGTGTGTGTGTGTGTGTGTGTGTGTGTGTGTGTGTGTGTGTGTGTGTGTGTGTGTGTGTGTGTGTGTGTGTGTGTGTGTGTGTGTGTGTGTGTGTGTGTGTGTGTGTGTGTGTGTGTGTGTGTGTGTGTGTGTGTGTGTGTGTGTGTGTGTGTGTGTGTGTGTGTGTGTGTGTGTGTGTGTGTGTGTGTGTGTGTGTGTGTGTGTGTGTGTGTGTGTGTGTGTGTGTGTGTGTGTGTGTGTGTGTGTGTGTGTGTGTGTGTGTGTGTGTGTGTGTGTGTGTGTGTGTGTGTGTGTGTGTGTGTGTGTGTGTGTGTGTGTGTGTGTGTGTGTGTGTGTGTGTGTGTGTGTGTGGTCACACACTCAAAAATAGGCGAGATAGAAGATTTGATACCAGAATTTAAAAATTAATTGCACTGTAAACACTTCCGTGTACTGTAGTGGTTACTCTCGGGCAACTAATATAATCAGGAAGCGAAGATTAGCTTTAAACGAATATAGTTGGACTAAAAGTAAACATCCTTACACTGTAAGAACATTTTTTGATAAAAATGACACGCACACCAAATCTGGGAAGAAACGGAAAACTGTTGTTAGGCATCTATTCTGTTCTAGTCTGAATTTGGTACTGGTGATCATGTTAGTTGATGCATTAAAGAAACCGTAATGATATTAGTCGCTGAGAAAATCTTACTCTGTATAGCAATAGAAGAGGTTATAAAAGCAATCCCAACACAGAGTTGGTCACTGTAAGGCACAGGCAAGTATTCATGTAAATGCGGTAGACCAGATAGTTTGCACCTCATATCAAAGCAGACATAGGTTTCACCAGATAGAAACGTTTAAAATCGAATACACTACGTGGTCGAATCAGAACCTTACATTTCTGACATTTTAGAGGTGATTATAGTTTCTTGTATGAATCAAAATTAAGTTACATTTTCTAGTCAAAGCAATCAAATAGCAAAACAACGAGAACACCTGAACACCAAATCATTAAGTAAACCTTTTAGCTAAAGAAACATACCAAACCATATAACGGATACGCTGAACAAATCAAAAATTGTCTGAAAATATTCCTTAAATTCGCTAATTAATATGTGAAAAATGTGATATCAGCCAACTCGGCAACAAATCTCCTGATGGAGATTTTGTTGGACGTCATAATTGCGATTATCTTTTTTGAAAGATTTTTGACTATCGGTTGGCAAAAGTCCCCATTCGTCATTCTTAAAACATTTTATTTAAGCAAAATCTATCCCAACCGGTAGGAGTAAGTCCTCTACTAAAAATAATCTGGCATTACATGCGATAACGTAGCCCCACAATTGGTGTGCGTGGTCAGTGATGATTAAATCACCGTCAATAATAGGCGAGATAGCAAATTTGGTACCAGATTTAAAAACTAATTCTTTTATCACAAATTGACACAACAGAAAGGTTTGCCACTTTTGCTCTGTCAATTTCTGGGTATTGGGAGTAATTTATTGAGTTTTAATTATGAATCCAAATTTTATATATGCAATTTACGTTTGTTTCTGAAGAGCTAATTTTTCTGCCTTCAAAAACAAATATTTTTGTTGGGGTTTCATTATTGAAACAACGAATTTTTAAAACCGAATTAAATGGTTTAAGTAAAGTTTTGAAACATTAACCTACATCGTCAGTATAAAAACAATGACGATCGAAAAATCAACATTGGAAAATACTTAGGCGACGACCATTAGTATACGTTTTTTATTTTTGAAAAGTGGTATATTTGATCGGATTTAAAAACTATAGTTTTTGACAACCGACGTTACTAAAAAGTGGTCAGAATTGCCCATATTTTCTAATACCTTTGTATACATTTGTTAGAATTAAAATACATAAATGTCTCGCAAAGTGCACATAAAAAGACCTTTAATAAAATTTGTAGTAGATCAAATGACTTGTATGTGTCACAACAACACAAAATCTTTTAAGACCTTGGTCCCCCAACAACAGGCGTTCTAAAGTGTTGATGGGCGCAAACCATTTATTTAAAGAATTGATAACGAAACGTAGTAAATCATATCACATGAAGTAGGCCAATATTTATTTGTTGATAAGATAGAGGCAATAAAATTAAATAAGAGATAAAACTTTTTTTTTAAATTTGGAAGAACAAAACTAAAATGGAGGTCCCAATAATCCAGTTAGTGGTATATTACTTTATCATGTGACGCACTGTCTTCCCCAACCAACCAACATTTAAACCAACACATAAAGTAATTTGAGGGCTCGTTTTTTCAAGCAATCAATAACGTGCCATCATCGAGGAAAATTCGTTAGCTAGAATTGATTATGCTATTATTGACTGAATATAATTCATCCGCCCGTACCCCTAAGAGACCACCTTCGGTAGTGATATCTCACTGCTATTGCCAAAGGTATGTGATATCTCAGGTTAACTTATACGTCAATCAGGCCTTTTTACAAAATTATTTCTTTTATTTTTTAAAAAAAAGTCATGTAAATTCATGTTTTTGTTCTGGAAAGTGATGAAAAGTCATGGAATTTTGTTTTGGAAACATAATATGGCCTGCACATGTTTACAATGCATAAGACTGGTTAATAACGCGTAACGTAATAAACTGAACCTTGGTTCAGTCTAGGCATTTACAACTGGCCCAGACTGAAACCACTTGACTAATATTGACGTAATATTGACAGCTCCTACTCGGGTTAGTATATAACTTCTTGGTAAAGCTATTATAGCTCTGCATCACAACTTCTTGGTAAAGCTATTATAGCTCTGCATCACAACTTCCAATTTCCAATGGGTCTGGTTAGACACGAATGTTGATCTGTGATCGACACACGCTAATGCACTTTCTCCTTGACCTAGGCTCGAAGAGCCCAGAGTTCTTTCGGTCATCCCACTGATAAGAAGTTTTAACAGTAAATACAACAAAAGCGAAAATATGGCACTTATTAGTACCCACCGAAACATTATAAAACCACACAAATACAAAGATAGACGCCCTATGTCTACTTTTACCCAGATAAGGGGAAGACTGCGTCTGAGGAGTCACATTTGTTCTTTTACCCAAAAAGTTACTCTAACCCAAAAATACTTTTAAATAAACAAAATGATTCAATTTATTTCATCTGATTTTTTTTTTGTTATCCACAGTATCTCACCCTGATAAGATAGAACAAACCCTATCTTGTAATTAGCAAATTTATTTCTATTTTATTCATTTTCGAAATTATAATTTTCCACTTATCCGTCCGATTCTGTTTTTAAATTGTTTTTCTTCTCTAACGATAATTCCGTTATTTTTTACTAACACTATTTTCTATATTTTTCAGCTCATATATACATTATACACTTTAGCCATAATAGTATAATTTTCAATTATTTTTCTTTTAATTACCAAAATTAACAAAGGGTAACAACCGAAATTCAAAAAGAAAATGGTACAGTTAAAGTAAATTACTTTAACAGAATTTCAACAATTTCGAAAATACAATCCTTTTGTCACATTCCGGAGTGTGTCATGCACACAGGTTGATTTAGAAGCTATTTTTATACAATTCTTACAGTATGGTACTATAAATCAGGGCGATGGGAAAATGTAGTAGGTTTGACTTAAAATATCCTGGCCAGTACAGGATAGGACGAAAGGAGGAAGTCCGGTGAATATGTACGTCCTCAGAACAAAAAGAAGAATATAGACGTAAGGTAGAACATCGAACCCAAGTTCAAAGATTTAGAGATTCATGTTATTCGTCAAATTAGCCAGACATAACTAATATGACTTAAGGTTTCAACACCAGATAACGGGAACAATGAAATACTTATAATATAATAATCTAATCGGGCGCTTGTTATCGCAACTAAATCATAAGCAATATCGTGAAATATCACGCTCTCAAACTCGCTTTAAAACGTTACCCAGTGCTAAATAAAAAACCTTACATTTTTAACAAATAAAAGAAAAAAATTATCTTGAAATATCAATTTCAGGTTGTAAAAACCAAAGTTGATATGGAGGTAGAGTATGTAAGTGTAATCTAGTTTTCAATCAGTTCACAAGGAACACGCAATAAAGAAATAATTAAAAAACCTCAATACTTTTTACCGAAATCCACGACAAAAAAAGAAATTAATCCCAAATTAACAGTAGTAATTTCCCAAGGCCGGTGTTAATTCGAAATAATTTTTGGCGAAAATTTCGAAAGCAATTTGATTGATAGCACGAGGCCGTAGGCCGAGGGCTATTTTTAATGACCCTTGCTTGAGGAATTTTCCTTAAAAATTATGAGAATTTATCACCGGTCGAGGGAAGTAGTTCGTTAAGAAAAATTTTTGCAATTTTTGATTTCTTTATATTTTTTTTTATAAAAATAATTTTCATAGTGAACAATTTTCTAAACGGAAAAAAATTACAAAAAAAATTTAAAAATATTATTTTAAATTTTTTTTTGTTTAAGTTTCCCTAGGTAAATTATTTAATAGTCTCCCTATCTCCCTATTATTAGTATAATTGAAATGTGATTGGTAAAATTGAATGTTTTCATTACATTTTAGAGAATTTCATTGGGTTAAATTCAAATAAAAAGAAAGCAAAAATTTGCAGTTGTAATTTCCCAAAGGCGGTGATAATTTTTTTCGAAATAATTTTTTGAAAACAGCAATATGTTTATTATATCTATTATTAATGCATCTTTCTTGAGGAATTTTCTGAAAAATTATGATAATGTATCACCGAGGTAAAGTTTTTTAAAAATTTATCTTTTAACTACGCTAGAACCACTTGGATCATTATTTTTTACCATTTGTAATGATTTGATTGCGATTTTCCTCGTCGATAATTAGGAAGGGTTTTATGGAATTAGAACTGTTATGTCCTGATATTTTTTATTGTTGCTGCTCTCCAACCCCACTTTTGGCCAGATTTGTAACTGCCGATGATCTAATGAAATGGTTAGTAACTTTGTTATTTTTATTGTTTAAACCAATTGCTACAGCAAAAGATTTCGTCCATTCATTGATTGTATTTTTGCCAATAGGCATATTATCGTACCAATTATCTATTTTACTTTTACGATTTGATCGAAGAAGGAGTCGATTCGTAGTAATTATTTGGTCACGTTTGCGTAATAATTTAATATAGAGCCTAACAGGGCGGACGTTGCTATCACTGTTTTTGACGACTGTTCTTGACAGAGTTTACCAAAAATTGGATTATATTCTATACGGTTAATTGGACTAACGTCATTATTGAAGGTCGAGATTAAAAAAATCCAGTATATACAATCAACAGCCTCGTCTTCTTTCCAATCCAATGTGGCAGTATGATAAAATTTTTGATGAAGCCCTTCAGAAGTATTTTCATCCCAAGTAATTTATAATTTTGTTCAATTTGGATAATATTAATAACACTGAACTCACTTTCGTGCGCGCTAATAGTGAAATCAGGTATGAATTCTGAAATTGGCTGGATGCAAATATGACCTTCACAAAAATCACCTTATATTCCTTTATTCAAAGTCTGTCTGACCCATTTCGGGTTGAAACACTTATGAACTTTGATTTTTTCCTTTCCTCGGGTTTTTATAGACTCAGCAGTATTTTACACAAAGCATATTTTCTGCTGGTTTTTTGTTTTTATTTGCCGACAATTGTTTTCAAATACTGTGACGGCATTGGGCTATTGCTGGTATTGAATTTTAGCTGATTCTTGTCTGATATTGACAAGTTAGTAAACTACTTTAAACCTGCAATATTATGTAGTTCGTGTAAGTTTAGTTCATAATTCGTACTTCACATTAAGCTTGCGATTAAAATAATTTTGTTAGTCTACTAATAAAACCCATTACATATATTGATTTTACTCCGCATACAAGTTTTATTGAACATTGAACTACGAATAACATCGGTGTGATTCTTCAACTCAAGATTCCAAACATTTTCAAACTTAAAACTTTCGTTCAATTAATTAGTTTACTGGCATATATGCATTTCTTTTGCAATGAAACTAATTCATGTTAATCCTAACCTTTCCTAATGAATGTATTATAAGCAACTTCAAAAACGACGAGTGCCTGCTTAAAAATGTTAACTGAACTAATTAGCATGTGGTAGTAGTTAATAAAATAAATTAAACGAAAGGACTTTATATCACTTCCATATACACTACCAAATATTTTCAAATTGATGCAGTGATAGTTACGAAAAAATAAAATCTGTGTTTATAATTCAAGAATATTATGTAAATTATAATTTTTTTTATTTGAATGGTTGTGTTATACGACATATAATTCATAATTCTAATGTTGTTGATTAAATAATTCACAAATAATTATGTTTTGGTTTGTGTATTCTCTACGACATAATCTTCACTAAATTGTTTCAGACTTAATTTTTTGCATAACTGTTGTGCCTACTTTAAACCACTGATCGTCAATATTTTGTGATTATATTTCATATTTTATAAAAAGCACTCTTTAGTTGCAGCGGCATTGAAATGTACTTTTTACTGACAAAAAATGTCAGTTTTCTATTGAAAAATATTATTTTTTATATTTCGGGTTTTCAATAAGCTGGTCTTATTTATGTAGTTCTGGCTACTTAAAAATTCGATCACGCAATTAAGTCATTCATAAAAGTAACAATTTTTATTGCCATTCCCTTGTAATAAAGTTGAATAAAGCAAAAATACGAATAATTATTAAGTTTAATTAATTGAATAAGCAGATGTAGAGAATAACTAAAGTCTATACACAGATATATAAATAATCAACAAACTTTAATAATAACAAACATAATAAGCAAAAACTGATCGAGTGTACTTAATTTTTTTTATTTGTAGGTTTGGTAGAGTCGATTAAATAAATATCTGAATAATAAAAACTAATACAGAATAAAGGAAAGTATTCAGGCCGGGATTAAATATTTTATGGGAGATCCTGTTTGTGATGTTATTGTGGCCATGATGCGGTACTCCGAAATACCGCGTGATTTTTCATCTGATAGTTTAAGGTTTGCTGAGGTAAGAATTTTATTTATTATTATCTTTTGACAACTAATTAAATAACTAGTAAACGATTTTAACCACAAACCTCCATTCTAAGTGAGTTAACTTAATTTCTGTTAACTATTTCGTTTCAGTTTGGCGAAGAAGAAATATATCGTAATCATCGTGATGATTCACCCCCAAGTGATATTTCAAATCATAGTGGCCCCCTGATATCCTCTCGTGACCGTGATACAAGAACAAATGGTGGAAGTACACCGTACACTCGTTGCTATGACATCAAAGAAACAAAATCTTCAAAGAAAAATAATTTACCAACATCAGCATCATCACCATCATCATCAACGGGAAATGGATACTGCAATTATGGATTGGGTGTAACACTACCACAAAACAATAAATCAAAAAGCCTTCCACCAAATGCATCTATGTTAGATTTAGATTCAAATATAAGAAGTGCATTACGTGTATCACCGGATGAATTAGCTGGACAAATAACATTACTAGACTTTCCAGTATTTTCTGATATTCAACCAGATGAGCTAACAAGTTGTGCATGGACGAAAAAAAATAAACATATTGTAACACCAAACATTGTTGCGTTTACGCGACGTTTTAATCATACAATATTTTGGACGGTACAAGAAATTTTAGGAGGAACAACACCAAAATATCGTGCCGAAACCTTAGGGCATTTTATAAAAGTTGCCAAAAAGTTATACGAATATAATAATTTACATTCATTATTTGCCATAATATCAGCATTACAAAGTGCCAGCATCTATAGATTGTCCAAAACATGGTCATATTTATCGAAAAAAGAAAAACACACATTTGATCGTTTAGCTGATATTTTTAATGATCGTAATAATTGGCAGAATTTGCGAGAATATTTAGATAGTCTTAGGTTACCGTGTATACCGTATTTAGGTTTATTCTTAACCGATTTAGTTTACATTGATTTAGCACATCCACATTCTGGTGGTTTAGAGTCTGAACAAAGACGTACTCAAATGAATAATATTTTACGAGTGATATCTAGTTACCAAGGATCTGATTATAGCCATATACCTCCAATTATGAAAACACAAAAGTATTTGCAATCTATTCGGTATATTGAAGAACTACAAAATATATTTGAAGATGATCAATACAAGTAAGTAATTTTTGTTTACTTCTCATTATCATAGTTTAATTAATATATTCCTTTTTTTCTAGAAAATCATTAAAATTAGAACCTCAACCTTCATCAACCTCACATTCAACCTCATCCTCACATAGTTCGAAAGATATTTCTACACCTACAACAACATCATCATCTTCACATTTAGATCCATCATCGTTTGCATCACTAAACTTATCACCCGCAAAATCAGGATCGATGCGGTTATCTAGTACTTCAGCAGCTACAAAATTTATACCAGGTCATCGTAAATGTCGTAGTCTAGGATCCAAGTGAGTAAACATTTTTTTATTTTTCTTATTTATTTTTTACGTTCACATTTTGAATTTTGGTTTATTTTTACAACAACAACAAAATCTTAATTTATTTCAAGAATTATTTTATTCTTTTTCTTTTCTTAAATATTACTACATTTATTATATTATCTTTCTGCAAATAAGTTTTATTTTAATCATATATATTTATGTTCTTGTATCGTTCATGTGTGCTGTTTTCTGTCGTATTCGTATTATTTTTAATAAAAAATACAAAACAAAAAAATTTATAAATCATCCATAAATTCATGTATTTTCACCACAAATTATATAAAAACAAAACAAAAACAAAAAAAAAATATGTCATCCAGATTTCGAAGCACGAGTTTACCTCGCAATTTTCATCAAAAATGTCATTGCGCCACAACTTCAGTTGGCTTTACAGCAACATTGAACCGTAGCAAAATGTGTTGGTGAGTTTTGAGATTATCTCATTTTATTCCATTAAATACGTTTTTAGTTTTATTTATGTTATGATTTAAACGAAATTTTTTCGCCTCCATTGAATTTTGTTTTCGGTTTGCATTTTGAACTATACAAAGTTATAGATTAGTTTTTTGTTATTGTCATATCGATTTATTTTTCTTCTGTTTTTGTAAGAATTTTTTGTTTGCACGAATTTGATTCGATCAAGTTTAGGCTATGCTAAATTATTTCATTTTTTGAATGCTTTCATGTAGTTTAAGGTATCTCATTTTTATCTTTTCATTTAATATTTATCATTAACTGTTCTAAGAAATAGAAATAAAATTATTTAAAGTCACAGGAATTAAAGTTAAAATCAAAAGGATTGAATGCTTGCAATCATTGAAAATTGATTCGTTCATTTCAAGTTTAATCTTTATCAGTATTAAAACTCTAAAAATTACTACACTCGTCAAAAATACAAAAAACCTACGGCTACCTTATTTCATATTTTTATTTCCTACCAGAGGGCAAATTAAAGTTACCAGACGAACTTCTTTAGGGAGAACCATACCCCTTTTGCTTTCTTTTCCGAGATGAGGTGAGCGTTGAATAACCTGATCATAAGATCGGTAAAACTGATAAACCGACATTCTGATCCATAGATCAGTAAATTTACCGATCTACAAATATCTGGCAAAAACAAGGATTTCTAGACGAATTTTAATCTGCCATTTTTCTATTGTTTCAAATAGTCGATAACTTTGTCTTTCGTGACTCACAACACTTCGGGACAAACTTAACTCGATTTATTGTTGAACTTAATCTCTCAACACTTGATGTAGTGACCGGCAGAGTAAATTTGTCATCAAGTGTTGTTTTAAAAAGTATTGCATCACATTGTTCTTCATATTTTTAGTGCATCAGACCATATGAACTTACTGATTTTGTTGACAACCATATTCTGTACTCTGCTCTAAGAAAATTCAGAGATACTTCGTCTTTAAAATATAGTTTTATCTTTTCTAACATGTTATCTTTTTGAAATTGAGCGAAACCGGAAAAAGGTAACTGGAAACTAGATAAAATATTTTCGCTGTGGAGAAATCAGCCCATTAAATTTTGTATTAATGTTTTTAAGTAGGGAACAAGCAAAGTTATTCGGTATTATTTTTCTGCAGTTCTTGTAGCTAGATTTGCACGCAAAGATTTGTTCTTACACTTGGAGTAGACTTGGAGGTCGGTACCGAATAAATTTTTATTTAGTTTTGCTGCACGTCACTCTAAAAGGGTTGATGCTGTTGCGGAAATTGTCCATGGTTTTAAGCGAATTTCCTCTAAACCTGCGACAAAACTTTTCGAAAGTTCGACAAATGTTATTATGCGGTCATGTTTCTCAATAAATCACGTATCACAGACAAAGGAGCGTTTTTTCGCTGTCAGGCCCATTATTCTTTATTATCTTCTAAAAAGTATTATTTTCGTTTGTATGGTTTCTGAACAAATTTATCGCTTGACTAACGGGTCCGAAACAATTAAGGATTGCAAGTAAAGGCATGGCATTTTAAAGTGTTAGATTAAGTCGTTGGCTTGCACAATGAATATATGTGCATTGGGATATATTTGTCGAATTCTTGTTTGAACTCCAATTAAACAACTTCTCATATTTGCTGGTCCCTTAATATAATTGCCCTACTAACGTTAAGCTTTTTTCATCGATCAAAAATCGATTTTGTTAAGTTTTTCGAAGAATGACTGATATTTTGGTCATCAGAATCGATTCGAACGCTTAAAAGAGCTTTAAATTTTCCATCTTTTTTCGATTTGAGTTAAAGAAAGAGCACCGTTATCCTGATCGCCGCCTCAAAGTTAGTTTTGGTGGCACACAACCAGAAACGCACAACTATTCGAAATACAAGTCTAGTGAATTAAGAATTCCAAACCACTTTAATGCACATAAACAATGTCTTTCGTATATAGAGAAATATACATTCAAATAAAATCTAGAAAACTGATTAAGTTAAAAGAAAACCGAATGGTTCGCAATGATGCCACAGATTTTTACTTAGTTATACATAATTCTTAATTCTTAGTTATACATAACTATAACTTAAATTTCTCGTACAGATCGTTAACATGTATCAAAATTCCATCAAAGCCTGTCATGAACGAAGGTTGTAGTGAGTAAATTAACAAATCGAAAAATCAACAAAAACTAATCTCTCCATGCGGTTAATTAATAAGAAACTTCCATATGTTATAAGAATTTTCCAGTATTGGCAAGATAAAATTCTCAAATTAATGATCAACGGTTATTTGTATACTATATTACGCATGCTGATGGTGGTTAATATTTGTTTTAAAATACAACAAATCCCAACTTTCTAATTACAAATAAACTTACTCCTAAGTGCCATAATTAAAATTGTTTTATATCTTGTAAAATTAGTCATTCCGTTTGATAAAAAATAATCATTTAGCTAAAAAAAATTAATGTAGTTTTTTTTTAGAAATATTGGAATTTAAAAACAAATATACAATAAATTTAAGAAAATTTAGATAACTTGTAACTTACATGAATCGGAAATTTAATCATAAAACTAATTTCCTCAAATAAAAATGTGTACCACTCCTTCAATTTATAATAAAAAATCTGATGACTCACATCCCATACATATCCTTTTAATTTCCCTAACGTAACATTTTATCCTCGCTAATTATAACAATTTAACTCAACCCTTTTATTATTATATTTTCAACAAACAATAGAGAAATAATGACAAATCATTTCTCTACCTTTAATAAAAAAAAACAAGCCGCATTCATGCATTTATAAAGTAACTAATTCCTTTTCCGGAATAGGAAAATATATTCACACAGAATAGTGTTACAAAGAGTTGAATTATATCATCAAATTGTTTTGAGATGGAAAATGTTTTTTCTAATTTTTTGATTGTTTATTTTATATAAGAAAAATTTGTATTTCGTTTTCCATTATGTATATTAAGGAAATTGTTTTCACTTTATGGAAATTTATTGTTTGTGTTCATGAAATTTTGTTTTCATAACAAATATTTTTATTAATTATAAATATGAACAAATATGAGTAAATGTTTTTGATATTTTTCAAAATTTTACTAATCGGGGAACTTTAACGATGAGAAACAGCCAAATTTTGTTGTTTAAGATAAACAATCATATAAACCATTTCTAAATTGGTCAGGAACGCAATATTGAGGTTAAGAAAATAAGCAAACCCGAGAATCATATGGCTTACCTTTTCTTTTCCGAGGTTAAATCACCTTTGGAACACTTTACTAAATCAATTGTGAATTGGGTGTCGATCAATTTTGCGATCCTTTTTTGATCTGTCGAACGATTTGTCATCATTCATCAAACAATAGGTCTAGTACTGTTATTAACTGCTGACCAACCTCTTCTTCAGCACATTTCGCCTGACACCAAAATATTGAATAAACATACAACTGATACGGTCAATATTCCCGCGAGAAATATTCCGAATTTGAATTACTTTTACGTGATCGTTATTTTGCTTTACATCGATTTGGTATATATAAATAACAATAACAGATAAATATAATCAATGTCGGCGTACTGTTGAACATAGCAGGCAAAAAATCTTACTTAAGACTTTGAAATTATTGCCTATAACTACTTATGTTAGTAATGTGATTAAACGTCATCATTTGGATTGCTATTCGTCCAAATCAAATTTCGTAAATTATTATTTTGAAATTTGTTAATAGATTGACTCTAATTTCTAGCGACATTGGTGCTGAAGGTGGAACAAAAACCTTAACAACCTAATACAAAGGTCCAATAAACTTATGAATAGAGCCTTGAGAACTCGTGATAACGCCGAGTGTATTCTGTACATTATAGTAAGGCACTTTTAAAAACCTTAGTTGTTAATCAAAGAAAGGGTTTTACGAAAGGACTGTGAGTTGATTGATAGAGCCTTGAAAAGAGATCCTGAACCGATACTGGATAATCTGGACGATTTAATAGAGCTCGCACTTTTTCAAAGGAAGAAAACCTATACATACTTTTTCAACACCATTTTTCTGACTTCCTATTTGGGAATATTCCTCAGAAAGCAGTCGCAGCAAATAGAAAAAACCGAACCGAATGAACTGGATATTTATAACAGGCTCGCAGAAACCTGAGGTTCAGAAACCTGGTGTTCATTTCAAAAGCAGGGAAAATTACCTATTACGGGGCGAAAAACTTCAAACCGATCAACTTTCCTCATACCAAAGTCTATGATCGACTAGCATATTATGAAATGTCTGGCTGAAAAAAAAAACGCTAAGTAATAGGCAACACGTTCATCTAGCTGAATAGTTTACGGATACAACCTTTTAAGAGGTGGAGTGGTCTCTGACATAAAAGAGACTATCTCCAAAAAGGCAATTACTCTTGGAACTTTTATTGACAGAAGGGGCTTTCAATAAAGGGAATTTTGAGTCACTTCTTAACGGAGCGTAAAGGTAGGGCGTGAACGCTCCTAAGATGAATACAACAGAAGTGAGGTTGTCTCCAAGGGTGCGTTCTATCCTCCCTGCTGTAGAACATGATGGTGAACCATCAATGAGTTAAGTGGAGCTCCTAAATGAATTAAATGATAAAGCCAAACACATACGGCTATGTCAATGGTGTGAGGATCTTTTGAAAAGAGACAACATACATGGGATATCTTTTCTAGTTGCTAGTGTGAAGTATCTTTGTGTTGCAAGCGGCTCAACTAGGCTGCTCATGGTGAGACGAAATGTGAAAACTGAACTCGAATTCATAGGCAGGGCAGAACGACTTTTGGCGACTCCGAAACTGGTCTACTGATTGTATAAAGAATTTAGACCCACTGTCAGCTATTAGTTCTTTGAATGGTTTTCTAGAACTTTCGTTGAGAATGCGATTAAAAACTGGAGGTAGTTCAAAGGCTTGCTTGCTTATGTATCACAAGTGATTTCAAGACAACGTCTACAGCGAGTCTGCAAGTCTTATTAAGGCTTCCTTCCCTGCATTTATTTGTCCTTCTCAGCATGTCTTTGGTGACCAAGGGTTGTAGGCAAAGTCACCAAACGTTATGAAGGGATTTACCTGACAAATTTTTCCATACCGACTGATGTGATGACATATTACCTCTAACTGCCATTCGGAGACGACAGTTGTAATTCCATCGAGAGAGGTCTGGTCTGTATTTGAATTGCTATCAGACAGTGCAATCAATACGTTGGACATCTACACAGACCAGGTTTGGCTCCCTACTGGGTAACCCAAAAAACCCACCCGCGAATTTTTGAGCAATACTTTCAAAAAAAACCCGGGTGGGGTTTTTTGGGGGGTAATAATAGTTCTTAAAAAAATGTATATTTTTTGTTTATTTTTTTTCTAATAAATTCAATTAAATATTTTTAACAGATGATTTGATAAAATTCATTCTTTAGAACATAAGAGGATAGGTGTTTCAAAAATTCATATGTTATATTGTATACTTAATAATAAGGTAACTATAATATGTGTATAAGGAATAAATAGACATAACAGATATAAAAAATTAAAAACAAGATTGATCAGTGCAATATAAATAAATAAACTCAAACTAATAACTTTGCTATTTACCAGCCTTGTGCTTCAGATCTTAAGTGGTGATAAATTTTGACTAGAAAAAACGCCTTTTTGAAACCAAGCTGGTTTCTCGGTTTATTCTAAAGTATATCGTAGGCTCAGAAAATTCTTTTAAATGAAGCCGAGCTTGCTGGGTAGTTTATTAGTGATACAAAAAATTGCAAAAATGTTCAGGCAACTTTGAAGATTTTTCGTTTTTCACATGTAATATTTTTCACTATATTTTGCTCTTAATTTTTTGAGCACTTTCGGTTTGAACATAGATTCTAAGACGTATTTTCCTTCGTTAATTTTAAATTCCAAACAGTGTGCCAAAAAGATAGGTTGTTTATGGCTTATCAAGTCTTCTGCTGCACTCTCTGTATCTTTACTAAGCAGTTTGCCCAAATATTTTGGATGCATCGTGTTTGCTAGATAGTGAGCCGGAGTGAGTACACTTTTCATTCGTTTTTTTTTTCAATTAAAGGCCTTTTTGATAATAAGATTTCGTTATTCAGCAATTGAAGTTGAATTACTTTGCAGACGACCTAATGCTATTTTTATTTGAGATAACATTTGATGATGATTTAAGGCCTCGTTGTGCAATTTTACATTATTTAAAATTTTGTTATTAGATTCATTTAAATGCTCTGATCTTATTTGGGTATAGAGGTGAAAATTAGAAACAAATGTTGTTAAGCAATCATCATACGAATACCATCTTACATCATTTGGTAGTTGAGGCATAACTCCATGTTTTTCCCATAGAAAATTCCAATTTTGTAATTGAATTTTAACACTTGAATAAAAAACAAAAATAGTCACATAAAAAAACCCAAAATAACCCACCGGGTCGGGTTTTTTTTTCCAACCGTGACACAGACAGACCACTTACTGAAAATGGTGCAGTGAGGGATTAAGTGAGGGATTAAGTGGGGGATTAAGAACAGCATTATCTCGGGTTTAAGAACAGCATTTCACTGGTATAGATGCCCAGGCGTAGTGGGAATCTCGAGAGCGAAGACTAAAGGGTTAGTAAAGAGTACTTCAGGGATTGGTATATCAAACGGAAGGATAATTGCGGTAATCGAACACGTTCTCTTTCGATGGGTCAACTTCCAATGGAGGAACGCAGAAGGCTGCCGTGTCTCCAAGAAGTCCACTTTAAAAGTGAGCTGCCAAACCATCGTATTTCTGTGAAGTTTAAGCTGTTCCAGCTGTAAACTAATGGTGAGACTACTAATAGGTCATCATCATGTGAGTAAACACATAGTGTGGTGATGATTGGAGTAGGAAATGATCCAACATGCCGTTTTTGTCTTCAACAGATTAAAACAGTCCATCACATTGTGCCATACTACTTGGTTCGTACAGGGTCCATAATCAAACGAGTAGGATTAAGCTATTTACGGATGGAAGATTTCCTTAAAGCGGACCATGCTATTGGCTTTTTTCAAAAAGATCTTCAGCTCTTCAACATAAGGATGGCATAAAAGTTTCGTATCTCCACCTTCAACTTACTGAAAAAATTATAAATGTGAAGGAATGTGAAAATGACTTACTCAATTTTAACAGAATTGTAACACATTTCCATAGTCGGCTTCTGAAAGTTACTACGTTTATCATTGTAAACCAATAGTATGTGCAACTTAGGATAACATAGTCTACCATTGGATTATGAGAGTGGCGTGTGACTCGTTTGCGTTAGTTATCACAATCTAGGTATTTTTTCGATGTGTATTTCGTTGACATTCTGAATTGGTGTCAATCTGTAGTTTTATAAATAATTATAGTGTTTGTTAAAAGTTTCTAGAGTATCAAGTCTTTTGTTTATACTTATTACCACAAGAATGTCTTAGAAAGTCATGTTCACAGCTTCAAAACAAGTGTTAAGCAATTTGCATCCTAAAAATTACATGACCTTCTCCATGATATATATCGCTACCATTTTGGCACAAATGAAAATTACGCCTTTTCATAAGCAACTGACCAATAGCAACTTTTCCGACTGACCACTATAGTACAAGTTTTTGTTGGTTCTCTGTTAAACAGTGATACATACATTTCTTATGCTAATAAAAACAATTATTCATACGAGTGAATATTTCTTCTGTGAACCAGTTTTACGCTGTACTTTCTTTGCGAACCAATAAGAAACACAACATATAACTTTAGCTTTATTTAAATTTTATTTTATAATTTATATTAATTACAGTTTTTTTGTGTTAACATTCCATGACTTTTATTTTTCTGACGTTATTATTTTTTACTGTCGTATTTTTAAAAGGTCGTGTTTTGCATGAACTGGGATGTACACTGTAAAGTCCATTATACCAAACTTCATTGACGGCGAGTGCAAGCTTCCTTTACAATTATAGTTTTTTTTAATTTTATATGTTTTGACTTAGTCGCCTGGTGTATGAAACACATGCCAATACTTTAAAACCCTGTCCGGCTTTAAAACCGAGATTTTCTCAAGTCTTGATCAGTATAACTAACCACTGGTCCACCACGGTCAGTCTTCCTATTCACACCATTCCCGACTAACAGTATGTTAGGATTTTAATCATAAATGTAACACTTCAAACTATGCAGGCCTGATCAGGCAACCTGATTAAAGTCAGATCCGTTCAAACTGGATATTTTTACAAGGGTTAGAATAAGGCTTTTGAAAAGTTGCTTTACTGCTACCTAAACAAAGAAAAAATGGCGTCATATGTCAAAAAAGTAAAACTTCAAGCTTCTCCCAAGCGGCTGTAAAGTTAAATTTTACAGCTGTTTGCCGAAAAACTATTTTTATAGAAGTATTGTGTGAAATTATGTAGTACTTTTATTTTTTTATTAGTTTATTTATTTAGTACTAGGAGGGCCCGGCGTGCTTCGCTACGCTTATAAATAAAGTTTTTGCGTAGACATTTTGTTGACGTAGAAGCAATGATTTCAAAAAGTGGTAATGAGATATGCTAGCATATAATTTTTAATTTTTCTTTTTAAATATATGAATGAAAAATAATCAGAACTCTAGCTGATCAGTTTGGATATATGAAAAATTAGCGATCAAATAAGTTAGAGATAATAAGCTTACTTGAAAACTTATTTGATCGCTAATTTTTCATATATCCGAACTGATCAGCTAGAGTTCTGATTATTTTTCATTCATATATTTAAAAAGAAAAATGAAAAAATAATATGCTAGCATATCTCATTACCACTTTTTGAAATCATTGCTTCTACGTCAACAAAATATCTACGCAAAAACTTTATTTATAAGCATAGCGAAGCACGCCGGGCCCTCCTAGTATAAGAAAAATTTGCTGTCTCTAATAATATTTTAAAAAAAAGAAAAATAATACGTTTATCCCCCCCAAAAGCATTTCATAAACTAAATTTTCTTATTTCGAAAACCATAAAAAAAATAATAACTGAAAATGTAAGAATAATTTGCTGTCTCTAATAATATTTAAAAACAAAGGAAAATAATACGTTTATCCCCCCCAAAAGCATTTCATAAACTAAATTTTCTTATTTCAAAAATCATTAAAAATAATAACTGAAAATATAAGAAAAATTTACTGTCTCTAATAATATTTAAAAACAAAGAAAAATAATACGTTTATCCCCCCAAAAGCATTTCATAAACTAAATTTTCTTATTTCGAAAATCATAAAAATAATAACTGAAAATATAAGAAAAATTTACTGTCTCTAATAATATTTAAAAACGAAGAAAAATAATACTTTTATTCCCCCCAAAAGTATTTCATAAATTAAATTTTCTTATTTCGAAAATCATAAAAATAATAATAACTGAAAATATAAGAAAAATTTGCTGTCTCTAATAATATTTAAAAACAAAGAAAAATAATACGTTTATCGCCCCCAAAAGCATTTCATAAACTAAATTTTCTTATTTCGAAAATCATAAAAATAATAATATGTAACTGAAAATATAAGGAAAATTTGCTGTCTCCAATAATATTTAAAAACAAAGAAAAATAATGCGTTTATCCCCCCCAAAAGCATTTCATAAACTAAATTTTCTTATTTCGAAAATCATAAAAATAATAATAACTGAAAATATAAGAAAAATATGTTGTCTCTAATAATATTCAAAAACAAAGAAAAATAATACGTTTATCCCCCCCAAAAGCATTTCATAAACTAAATTTTCTTATTTCGAAAATCATAAAAATAATAATAACTGAAAATATAAGAAAAATTTTGCTGTCTCTAATAATATTTAAGAACAAAGAAAAATAATACGTTTATCCCCCCAAAAGCATTTCATAAACTAAATTTTCTTGTTTCGAAAATCATAAAAATAATAATAACTGAAAATATAAGAAAAAATTACTGTCTCTAATAATATTTAAAAACGAAGAAAAATAATACTTTTATCCCCCCCAAAAGTATTTCATAAACTAAATTTTCTTATTTCGAAAATCATAAAAATAATAATAACTGAAAATATAAGAAAAATTTGCTGTCTAATAATATTTAAAAACAAAGAAAAATAATACGTTTATCGCCTCCAAAAGCATTTCATAAACTAAATTTTCTTATTTCGAAAATCATAAAAATAATAATATGTAACTGAAAATATAAGGAAAATTTGCTGTCTCCAATAATATTCAAAAACAAAGAAAAATAATACGTTTATCCCCCCCAAAAGCATTTCATAAACTAAATTTTTTTATTTCGAAAATCATAAAAATATTAATAACTGAAAATATAAGAAAAATTTGCTGTCTCTAATAATATTCAAAAACAAAGAAAAACAATACGTTTATCCCCCCCAAAAGCATTTCATAAACTAAATTTTATTTCGAAAATCATAAAAATAATAATAACTGAAAATATAAGAAAAATTTGCTGTCTCTAATAATATTTAAGAACAAAGAAAAATAATACGTTTATCCCCCCAAAAGCATTTCATAAACTAAATTTTCTTATTTCGAAAATCATAAAAATAATAATAACTGAAAATATAAGAAAAATTTGCTGTCTCTAATAATATTCAAAAACAAAGAAAAACAATACGTTTATCCCCCCCAAAAGCATTTCATAAACTAAATTTTATTTCGAAAATCATAAAAATAATAATAACTGAAAATATAAGAAAAATTTGCTGTCTCTAATAATATTTAAAAACAAAGAAAAATAATACGTTTATCCCCCCAAAAGCATTTCATAAACTAAATTTTCTTATTTCGAAAATCATAAAAATAATAATAACTGAAAATATAAGAAAAATTTTGCTGTCTCTAATAATATTTAAAAACAAAGAAAAATAATACGTTTATCCCCCTCCAAAAACATTTTATAAACTAAATTTTCTTATTTCGAAAATCATAAAAATAATAATACAGGTAGTCCCCGACTTACGACCGTTCGACTTACGACAATTCGCACTTACGACCAATTTTTTTTTTACAATTTTTTTCATAGAAAATGCTTAAAGTTGGGTACTGATCAATAAAAATTTACGTGTGCGTTGAATTTACTGTACGGCGCAAATATTTACGGTGCAAATTTGCAACACACAGTCAATAAATAATTGTGTTGTGTGCGCTGTACTTCTTGCTCCGTCTGTGTGTGGTACTTTTGCGCGAACATCAATCACCCTGGATTACGTTAAAAAACTATTCAAATTGGCAGCCCAATATTTCATTTGGAACTCTTGGCTGTGATAAAAACAAATGAAGATGAACCAAGATCAAAATCACAATAACAACGGTACTTTTCAGCACCATAAGACAAAAAATATTGGACCCTCAGTCCGTATTAAAGGCATAGGCAAGTCAAAAACTGAACATTTACTAAGAGTATTAAAAGATTTTGATATCGATTTTGTAATTCTACAAGAAACCCATGCAGCAGACGAAGCGCAGCTTACCTCTATAGAGGAAACATTGTTGGTTATAAATTAATTAGTGCTATTTACAATCAAGCATATGGATCTCTCACGTATGTTAAGTCAGAAATCATGAACTGCACCCATGTACTTACACAGACAGACAACAATATACATATTATTGTTGTTGATATATCGGACACGAGGATTGTAAACGTATACAAGCCTCCAAATACAGGATGGCCAGCTGCTACTCTACCATTATTTCACCATTTAGCAATATATGCTGCTGACTTCAATAGCCATCACACCCAGTGTTCCTACTCAAATAACAATCCCAATGGCATACAACTGACTGACTGGGTGGATGGTAACAACATATTCCTGGTATATGATGAGAAAGACATGAAAACCTTTAGATCTGCTAGATGGCGAAGTAACTCCAATCCCAACCTTTGTTTTTCACCAAAAACGAACAACGTAACCCTATTTCAATATCTAGAACTATTTTACAAGGTTTTCCACGCTCTCAACATCATCCAGTAATTCTTGAGGTAGGTATCTAAATTCCACTCGTTAACTCTACTCTTCAACCTAGATGGAATTTTAACAAAGCTGACTGGGCTAAATATAGGTCGAAGTTGGATGCAGTGATTCGCTGGATCCAACCCATTCCTAAAAATTAGGATAGGTTCGTTGGAGCCATCATCTCAACTGAGATGAAATTTTTAGAAATGCTGGAAAAAATGTAAAAGAATGGCTAACTAAATTTTTCTCGAATATCCTAGAAACCGTCAATCTTCTAAAACATTTTAAGACTACGGAAGTGATAGCAAACTTAAGCCAGGTGAACTATCCAATGAACCAGGAAGCTATCGCCCAATTGCGTCTTTGAGCACTTGCTATAAATTGCTAGAACGACTCATATACACCGTATCGCACCCATCTTGAATGATTCCAGTCGAACAAGCTGATTTCCGTCCCAATCGCAGTTGCACTGACCAACTGCTCGCTTTAACATCGTATATCGAAGCTGGGTATCAAAAACAATTAAAAACAGGCACAGTACTCATCGATATAACTGCAGCACATTACACAGTCTGGCGAATTGGGATTATATAAGCTGATTCAATGCAATACCTCGTAGCACCATCTCACGTTTAATTTACAACGTGCTGAGTAATCGTGTATTTAAATTTCATCTAAATAATTCCTGTAGTAGGTCCAAAATGCTTAACAATGGTTGCCACAGGGTTCCATCCTGGCGCCTTTACTTTTTAATTTGTACATTCATGACATTCCTGCTGAGACAATATCAAAGAAATTTGGTTACGCTGATGATTGGACCCTGGCCACCCAAAACAAAGACATGGGTGTCTTGGAAGATTTGCTCTCAACTGACCTGGCGATAATGAATGACATCGGTGCCTTGGAAGATTTGCTCTCAACTGACCTGGCGATGATAATTGACTATTTTCGAACGTGGAGCTCATTTTCTAATCTAAGTAAAACCGAGAGTCCTTGTTTCCACTTAAATAACAAACTGGGAAAACACCAATCATCAGTGTTATTTAACGGCACTGTCATTAAATACAATCAACAGCCAAAACACCTGGGCATTACTCTCGGTAGAACTCTTTCTTTTAAACTCCACCTATAGAGAATACTACGTCAAAAAAACTTAAAACGAGAAACAATATATTGCACAAACTGGCAGGTTCGACATGGGGTGCTACTCCAGCTACCCTCCGCACAACTGCTCTAAGTCTGGCTTACTCAGTGGCTGAGTATGGCGCACCAGTCTGGTTGAATAGCACACATACACAAAAAGTTGACTGCCAGCTGCTTGCCACGATGCTTACTATGATAGTGGTACTATCAGGTCCACTCCTTTACCTTGGCTCCCTGTGTCAAGCAATATCGCCCCACCTGCACTCTGACGCTTGCATGCGCTGATGCGTGAACATAAAAAGGTAACCAATGGTTAACCATATGGTTTCACTTAAGATTTGTTGTTCTAATCAAATGGTGTATGTTTTTGGGCTTTATCATTCGCCTAACACGCCTGTGAACATCAACTTATTTCAGGACCTATCTGAAAAAATAGATAGGTTATTTGAGTATCATAATGCCAAGTTTATAGTTCTTGGTGACTTCAATGTCCATAATAAAGATTGGCTCATACACAGTCCACTACTGATGAGATAGGTAAACAGGCTGAGCTATTTGCTCTTTTCCATAATTACACACAGATTATAGATCAGCCTACCAGAGTGCCTGACATTCCTGGACAAAATAGTAATTTACTTGATTTGTTTTTAACAAATCAACTTACCTTACTGTACTTACCGTACAATTTAAAGTATCAGAACCTTTAGATGGCTCAGATCATAATTTGATCTCTACTCAGTTAAATTTATAAATTCCAAAACAATTTAAAGCCAATCCTCGTCTTGTTTGGGACTACATATAAAGCTGCGAATTGGGAGGGTCTTAGAGATTTTTTTAAACAATTTTCCCGGAAACGTAATTGTCTTACTGCTCCAGACCCTAACATGGCTGCGTTAAAATTTTCAGAGGCTATTATTGAGGGTATGTGGCATTTCATTCCCAATAGATTTGTTCCTAAGGCTGATCTTTGGTTTTCCATAAAATGCAAAAAGGCAATTAAAATTAAGAAAACGATATTTTTCAAGGTAATTTTTGTAAGTCTTCTCTACCTCCCCTAATTGATAGAGATATGCCGGTCATTGACCCAAAAGAAAAAGCTAACCTTCTGGGAAATTATTTCTGTAAAAATTCTACACTAAAAGAACCTAATTTCTTACCTAAGCCAATTCCTAGAATTTCGCACAACATGATGTGCATAATTTTTCGTAAAAACATCATTCGGAAAATGATTTTACAAATTAATATTAACAAAGCATCTGGGCCAGATTGTATTCCTCCAATTATTTTGAAAACCTTTGCCAGGGAGTTAGCACCAATCCTCACTAAAATCTTTTTTTTGTCATATAAGAAAGGAGTTTTTCCCGAAATTTGGAAAATAGCAAGCGTACAACCCGTTCAAAAAAAGGGTAGTAAGACTGATCCAACAAATTACAAACCCATTTCAATTTTATCGGTTGTTTCTAAAATTTTTAAGAAATACATTAATTTTAATATAATGAGCTACTTAGAGTCTTCCAAACTACTTAATGAACAATGACAATACGGATTTCGAAAAGGAAGAGCGACGGGAGATTTACTTTCCTTTGTCACTCATGTGTGGAATAAGTGGCTTGAAAATCTTGGAGAGACTTTCGGTGTGGCTCTTGATATTTCAAAAGCGTTCGATAAAGTTTGGCACAACAATCTTATTTGCAAATTAAGATGTTTTGGTTTGAATGAGCAACTTATATCTTGGATACAAAGCTTTATTTCTGAGCGGAAATTTCGGGTCAATGTTGATGGTGTTTCATCGGATGTCTTTTCAACTGATGCAGGAGTTCCTCAGGGTTCTGTTTTGTCACCAACTCTCTTTCTTATTTATATTAACGACTTGTTGGCTTCAACAATTAGTCCTATTCATAGTTTTGCTGATGATTGCACGCTTCATGCGTCTCACGAAAACCCTAAGTTATATTCACCGTTAGCGCTTAATAACTGTAGATCAAATTTGATAGGTTCATTGAACCATGACTTTAAAACTATTTTTGATTCGGGGCTCGCTAATAGTGTTGAATTCAATACGAGCAAAACACAGGCTTGTCATTTTCCTAGATTATCCACACCTAATTCGTTTCCATTAAAGATCGACTCTAAAGATCTTCTAGAGAAAGAATCTGTTAGACTTGAAGTCAAGAAAGCCCCCACATAAAACTGCCAGCAACCTGCTGGCAACTAATTTTAATATCTTGGATGCCTGGGACACCTCCTGGAGTCATTACAACACATCTGGCCTTTCTATTATTACCCGGCTTCTACCCAACCTGGTTTCGATCTGCCACGTCATACCTTGACTACACTAGACCGAATAAGAACGAATCATGGACGTTGTGCTGATTCTTTCTACAAGTTGGGCATTTCAGAGTAAGTAGTACGTAGGAGTTAGTAGTACAGTAAGTAATTTTTTTCTTACATGTAGTTTTTTTTATGAAATTCGACTTACGACTAAATCGACTTACGACCGATGACCAGGAACCTATCTCGGTCGTAAGTCGGGGAATACCTGTATCTGAAAATATAAGAAAAATTTGCTGTCTAATAATATTTAAAAACAAAGAAAAATAATACGTTTATCCCCCCCAAAAGCATTTCATAAACTAAATTTTCTTATTTCGTGTTTTTTTCTCTTAAAGCAGGCTACAGACCTTCAATCAATTTGTCAATCAATTGAAAACGAAAATAAACTAAATAAAATTTAGGGGATTTTTACACAAAATTTTATTTTGTTTGTTTTCGTTTGTTTTCGTTTTCGAATTGATTGACAAATTGATTGAAGGTCTGTAGCCTGCTTATCGTTTTTGTGAAAAAAAAAATATATACTTGGGCAATTCCATTTTCGTATTGTATGAGGGACGCCGTTGAATTCAAAAATACATTTTAATTCGTCTATAACTTTTTTATTTATGATCCGAAAAATCCAAAAATCTGTCAAATCTAAGTTACACTAATATCAGTTAGCAGTGAAAATTTGAAATGAATCAAAATTCGAATAAAAAAGCCTTAGGCTGTACAAAGTTTTTATTAAGCGTATTAATATATAAGTTAAATTAAATACCAATTTATTTTTTTTGCTAATATTACAAACTTAATATAATTTAATTAATAATTTAACAAACAATAGTCCTTAATCGTGTTTAAATTTATTTCATTGTTTAAGTACGCATTTAATGAATTAAATAAATCTAAACCCTTATACAAATAAAAAGCGCTCCGAGTTTCTGATGGACGTTTTTTGAAATTTTGTTGTTGCACTATTAAATTCAATACAACCCAAGAATTCAAGGTGCATTTCGTCAGTTTGACACCGTGTGAGTTTGGACTGCTTAGTTGTTTCCACTAATCGTATTATCGTCTATCTTTGTACTACTTTGTACTTTGAACAAAACTAAAATTATGATGCCAATAAGCCAGGTAGTGGCATATTCTTTGATCATGTGACGCACTATCTTCCTCATTGATTGAAATCCAGATATAGAATTATGTGAAAGCTAATTTTTTCGAGCAAACTATCATCAAGGAACATTCCATAACTATAAATTGAGGATACTACCGTTCCCTAAATGAAATTCATTCGTCAGCTCCGCTAAGATAACACCTTGGCTAGTTATATCTCACTGAGGTTGTCATTGGTATGTAATATCTCACATTGACTCATATGTCAATAGCAGGGACTGGAGTACCCAGGGTTATCACACCCATAGATAAAAAATTAGAAAAATTTACAAATCATTTCTAGTAATTGTTCGTAGGAAAAAGAATCTGAGCTTAAGCAATCATAAATCGTGTAGTCGAGTTTTGACGGCCGTTTTGAACAGAGTGAAATAAAAGAAACATCTCTTTCAAAAAAACTCAAAATTATCTAATCAAATTTGCAATTAATTTGTTATTAGCTGATGACTTTCAAAAATTTTTAAGATGAAGAATTTTTTCCCATTTGTATAAACAATACATGTTACATAAAAACTTAAATATAAAACATACATTTTTTCATGAAAGTCCTTCAATTATATTACATTAAAACACGGCATGCTAGTTTCAGTCAAGCATAAAGTAATTACGCATTTTTTTATTAAGTTGCCATAGAATGATGACAAAATAATAAATCACCAACTATATCACACCTGCTAACGATTTCATTTTTTTATATTTTTTTGAAATATTTTTTATTTATTAAGAAATCATATACCATAACATTTATACAACAAAATAAAAAAAAATTATTATTTCATTATAAAACAAACATATTGATAATCATTAAAAAAATATAATGTTTGATCCGAAAACTTGATCTAATACAATTATCGGTTGTTTAATATTAGATTTATAATATAGTAACAACAATATTTTTATATTTCAGTATATTTAATAAAACAAATTGTGAATTTAATTCATCTGTTGAATCAAATATTGCATTGCAACATTCACGACATCTACTAGATGATTCTGTCATTGAAGATAAACCATCGTCAGATGCAACATCAACCGGAAGTTCTGATGGTGTTATTGGTTTTGAAACTGATGGTGAAATTTCGATTGATATTATGGGAATACAGGGATGTATTCGTCGTAAAACTTTATTGAAAGATGGAAAGAAACCAGCTGTTGCATCATGGCAAAGATATTGGCTACAAATATGGTCGAATTCGTTAGTTTATTTTCCACCGAAGTCGTTTAAAGGGTAAATATAAATTATAATTAATACAAATTTAAATTAAGGATTAGATGGGTTGGAAAAGTTTCGAATCCCTGAATCTATATAATATTTAGAGGAACAGAGTAATAGTATATACCAACATTTTTTAAATTTGTCCCCCTATAATCGCGCTTTGGAAGTAATTTGTAATTTAACTTGGTGTCTAAGAATAAATAAATGTTTATGGTTGATATATTATTTACAGTTTATGTACGTTTTATATCGCATTACATGTTTCAAAGCTGTTCAGATAATATATTTCATGCCTGCTTCGCATATTTCATAACGTTTGGTTGTTTTCATTTTATCGATATTAATAAACCAAAGCTCATGACAAATTTTTGTGTACGAACCAACTCTAATTTCTAAGAGATTTTTTCCACTCTGTTGTTAAAATTAGCCCACTCGGCTTTGTGTTTGAACTCCTAGTTAATATATATTTATCAAAACATTGAATCGATAAGATTCTCCTCTTTCTTTCTTTCTTTCTTTCTTTCCAATCATATCCAAGACGTTTGAAATGATGTCGAGTGTTTTCGTTAAGTAAGACCTAAGTCTGCTTCTAAATCGTTGGACGGCAGAAAAGTAATGTCAATTTTCAAATTATTTGATATAATCGTGTGTTAATGTTAATTTTATAATCTTACATAAAAGGTGTTTCTCTCGTCGATGCCCTTAGCTTTAGTAGTTGTATGCAGGACCGTGAAACACGTTACTTCTAATTTCGCCCTTTTCACATCCTACGATTGTCATACTTTTATTTCCCTTCGCTATGCTAGATTTGATCTGCATAATTATTAAATTATAGTTTTATTATTTACAGAAATGAAAGAACTGATTTCAAACGTGAACCATGTAAAGTTCTACCCCTTGAAGGTTGGACAGCTGAGTCAATGAACAATCCACAACAAACAAATACATTTCAATTAATCAATACATCATTAGGAACTGTGTATAAAATTCGTACAAGCTCACCAAAAATGACAACACATTGGTTAGAAGCATTACAGCGATATGCCCAAATACATACCCAAATACCTATTCCAACCAATTTAATGTCATTCGAATAATAATTATGATCACAAACTATTACACATTTTCAACAGCTATAAAAAAATCAACACCAAAACTATTTCTTCAATTTTATTTTAAATTAATTAATTAATTTTAAAGACTGATTTCAATAAATTAATATAATTAAAATAAAAACTAAAATTAAATAATTGTGAAAATATTTTACTGTTACTTATTAATTAATTAATTGAAAAAAAACATATCTATGTTACTATTACTATTTGCTATGTTATAGTTTTTTTTATACGTTAAATTTAATTAAGTTAAATTAACTGTTTAAACTTACATATATGAAGTCTTGAAATTGTAGATAGAGAATTTTAACTATTTTTTTTAATGTAATTAATTGTTTGTTGGTAGGCAAAATCTTCTCATTGATTTAGTTAGTTAAAATTTGAAATTCGAAACTCAGTTTTTTTTAACTTTTACTTATTTTAAAAATAATTTTATTTGGTTTGTTTTGCTATAATGTAATTCTAATTGTTAAGCAACAAACTATAATTTTAATAACTAGAAGTTTTAGTTGCCGATAAAATCGACTACAAAGGTTAGACGTACAGCATAAGCATAGTTTCGTCATACAGGTTTCTCGTTGTACCTTGAAATCATAACAAACCTACCACAGACATCAGTGGATAGCACCAGATTTCACTCGTATATTTATTGGAGCAGTGATTAAAATAAAATAGAATATCGATATTAGTTTGTCTGAACATTTCTTTCTAAAAAAAACAACAATATTAATTTCAGACCATTTTTTTTTTTGAATACAAAATTTACAATCTATGAATAAATACTAAATAAAATACTATTAATATTCTCGCAATATTTTTACAATTTTAAAAACAAATTTAAATAAAAAAAATTAAAAAATAGTGGAAAATAAATAATTTATTAAACTTTCATCTATTCATTAAACACTTTTTAAAAAAAAAACTCATCAAAACTTCCTTTAACTACATTTATCTATAAGGATTGATATTAAACAAAAATCAAAACAAAAGACTTATAAATAAAAAGTAAACGAACTCTAAACAACAAATAATAATAAATTAAAAATTAAGATTTATATTAAATAATAAATATGCTTTAAAAATAATACATATTGGATAACATAGGTATAACAACAAAATCAATTATATTTATCACATTAATTTTAAGAAAAATAATAATTTTTTTTTTGTTAGAATGAAAATGGAAATAAAAAGAAAAACGAATTTAAAAAAGAAAATGTAATAAGGGAAATATTTTATTTGAAGAAAATCAATAATTCAAGTGGAAAACATCGAGTCATTAAAAGTAATCTATTATGTAACAGAAGGTAGGCTGATTTTAATATTTAATTTTTACCAATGTCAATCGTTTTATGGTCTTTTACATTAATTATAAAAAAATTTGTGGTGGAATCGTTGTTTAGCCTATATTTAGCGTAAAATAACAATATAGTATCGATTATCGAGTTCGTGCTATCTATAATCTGTAAAAAGTCTTTAAATAAAAACTCAACTTTTTACGGTCTAACTCAGTGATCGCAAATACGTGGCAGGCATGCCATACTTCAAATTCACCTTTCAAAATCGTGAAATAAAAAATTTCAAATTTTTTAAATATACAAAATTCCAAAAGCTAATAAAATTTCAGTACAGTAGATGTGAATGGATTTGTGGATGTGATTTGAAGATTTGCGGTTCGGGATTTTGGTTAAAATACGTATTGGTTAAAATACGTATGTATCGACGCCTTCCTAATTAGTACTCATAATTACCAGTGTTTACTACAGTATACAATATATCAGTGTTGTACGCTTGTTTTCTACTGACGAATTTTATTTCCACAAAAACTAGGGATAGAATAGTTTGTGGTAATTCTGAAGCCGGTATTCTCTACTTAACTTTTGAACCTTCGAGTTCAAGTTCCGCTTACCACTACGACCAATCATGGTGTGTCAACTGTACAAACAAACAATAACAAGCATGCTTTTACTTGATTACTGTAATGAAGTTGAATATTGAATGAAATGAACACAACTTCATTGCATTTAGAGTTTCCATCCCGTGATTTCCTGGGACTATCATTATTTCTATAAAGGAAGGGTTGTAACATATTTCATAATAAATCAGGTAGCAAAAGCTTTCTATCATTGCTTAATTCAAAAGGCCAAACAATCAATAGTTCGGATATATTGAATATGTTAACAAATTTTCGTATAGACTTATGCACAAGTTTTGTTATTTGTTATCGACAAACGTGGCATTATTGTTTTCCTCCACTGAGGTCAAGGTAGTGATTTGGACACGGCTGTTAATATAGCAGTTGGAATAGTGGATCAAAACACATTTGCAAATCTATTTTACAAGAGGGTTCAATTTTAAAACCTTTAACTTGTGGTGATTGCAGTAACATTTATTTGCGAATACGATTTAGATTCTGCTTTTGATTTATTTACAAATTATCAATTACTTATTGTCATCAAAACTGGCGACGACTTCTAAAAGGTTTACTGAAAAGTATATAATAAATTATTTTATGTTTTACTGATTTATTATACCTTAGTTATCGAGATAATAATGACATTCTTAATTCCCAAGGGAATTATAAGAGGGAGTTATGGATTCATAATAGACCTAGTTTTCATTATAAATTTTTGTTTTGTTTATAAACAACATTACATAAAGCCATTAGACCAGGGTCGATAATTTTTGAAAACAAAAAAATAATAGTAGGGTGAAACCCAGTAGAAAAGGAGGAGAATATTATAAAAATGAAAGGAAAAATAATTTACGGGCGATCTGAGGTCGGGAAGGGGAGGGGGTGAGTTTTTAAGGGTAAAAAACGGTTTATCTCGATTTCCGGCAAAACTTAAAGTCCTATAGAAAAAAGTTAAATGGCAAAGTTGTAGGTAATAAAAAGATCTAAAACTTTTGTATCAACACTTTTTTCACATAACCTCAAAATTTATGTGAAAAATTCAAAAAACCAAGTTTTTGGTTTTTTATTTTTATCTTTTACAAAAACTTTTTTTTTCACGAAATTTGGTGAAAACTTACCTTTTTATGTCCCAAATACGCTGTAATTTATTTGATTTGAAATATTTATTTTTTCACCTTATTTTGAATTAATATCGAAAAAGCACCCTAATTTTCAATCGAAAATTCAACCGTCAAAATATCAGCTTTTTTCAAAAAGTTGGTATGCTTTCTGTTCGTTGAAATCTCTACTTTCCGAGGGTGAAAAAAAAATTATATTACTATAGTAAATCTTCTCAGTGAGGAGATATGATGAATTGTTCTCGGACGGCCTGGGTAAGTTTAATAAACGCCAAATCAATATTGGTATAAAGGCGGAAGCAAAACCGATATTTGTTAAAGCGAGAGCGGTACCGTTTAAATTAAGAGATAAGATCGAGAAAGAAATTGATTTAATGGAAGAAATGGCGTAATAACGACGTGCTGTAATGTGGAATGGGGTACTCCTATTGTTCCGATTATCAAACCCGATGGGAACATCAGACTATGCGGAGATTATAAAGTCACAGTAAATAGGTTTGTAGAGAAGTGAAACATTCGCTGCCGCGTATAGAGGATGTCTGCTGAATGGCGGTCAAAAATTTTCAAACTTGGATTTGAGTAGGGTTGTACGCTCTAGAAGTTGAACTGGATGAGGGTTCTAAAAAAATTTGTGCTATATCAACACATAAGGGAATGTATTTGATGAATAGAGTGCATTTTGGGGTTAAACCTTATCATTTGGGGAATGATAGGGACCATTTAGTTACGTTGGACGAAGTGCTAAGGAGAGTTCGAGACGCCGGGTTGAAATTAAAAAGGAAAAAATGTTTGTTTTTCCAAGACGAAGTTAATTATTTGAGCTATAGAATTAGTTCTAAAGGTTTGTCTAAAACCGATGAACGCATCGGTGCGATATTTAATACTAAGGAACCGAGTAATGTCACAGAAGTTCGGGTTTTTTGTGGGCTGGTAAATTACTATGGGAAGTTCATATAAAATCTAGCTACATTAATGAATCCATTGTATCAGCTTTTACGAAAGGGAAATACATTCGATTGGAATGATGAGTGCAAGCGATCATTTGCGTTGGTTAAGAAGGAAATTATTTGGGATATTACTCTTACGCACTTTGATCCTTCAGCGGAGTTAGTATTAGCATGTGATGCTTCAAATGTAGGTGTATCTGCAGTTCTGTTGCAGAATAGAGACAACATGGAGAAAGCGGTGGCCTTTGTTTCTCGTACGTTAAATTCGTCAGAATATAACTAGTGTTATAGATAAAGAAGGGTTAGTAATAATTTATGGTTTAAAGAAATTTTATCAGTATTTAGTGGGTAATAAGTTTATGATAAGAACCGATCATAACCAATTAGTATCAATATTTTGTCCGAATAAATCCATTTCTGTTATTGCAGCAAGCAGAATACAGAGAAGAGCTATATTTAGAAGAAGGAATTGTGATGCGAGGATACAAAGTTGTAATACCATCAAAAATGAGGCAGTTAGTTTTGAAGGAGATACATAGGTCTCATTTGGGCAAAACAAAGAGCAAAACGATTGCTAGATCATATGAGTGGTGGCCGTCACTGGAAAAGGCATCGATAAATTTTCCAGTGTATGTCGTCCTTGTTTAAACGAAACCCCGTCACCTAATATAGCGAAGTTAATCCCATGGGAGATCTCTAAAAGAGCGTGGTCCAGGATTCATATCGATTTTGCAGGCCCTAAGAATAATATATAGTTTTATATAATAATGGATGCATTTAGTAAATGGATTGAAATTTTCCCCACGAAAGCTATCACAATTCACAACACAGTTCAGTTTAGAAAAGGCGTCCATTATCTAAGTGTATTGCTAGATGTTGCACATTTGGTTCGTATTCGTGTATAGGATAACCGAAAATTTGCCACGCTGCTTCGTTACATGAGGATCTCGTCGTTTCTGTTTTGTTGCTTGCTGTCTTTGGTTATTTGAAATACAGTCATGTCACTGCCTTTGTTCACATACTTAATGGATATCACTGAATTGCAATATTCTACGTTTATGTGTGCTTGGAATATTTTGGAGTGGGTTATATATAGTACTACCCATTGATTATCTATTTCCAGTTCGTCTCTGCCTCGTATTCGTATTTTTGCTATAAAGCCACCTGTTTTGGGTGATCGTCTTCTGTATTTGGGATAACCATCATATCCGGTTTGTGTGTCGTCCAAGTATAGTTTTGGGTATTTTTTTATATATTTTCCATCACTCATACATGGTGAATTGGGGTTTAATGGTCCACATGGTCCGGGAATCATATTTTTCACAACTATGTCGTACAGCTTCGGATCTTCTTATGGATTGGGAAATTTACCTTGGATAATTTTGCCAATATCCGTGGGATGAATTCTGTTGTGTAGCCATATGAGATTGTGTAAGTGAATCGGTCCTCGTTTTTGCCACTCAATTTTTTTTTTTTTTTTTTTTTTAAATAAAATGTGTTGTGTAATAGGGTTTAGAATATGTGTCACAACAACACACAAATACCTTTCAAGACCTAGGTCTAGACCTGGATCCCACAACAACTGGCGTTCTAAGGTGTAGATTAACGCTTTTTTTAAACACCTGCGTGTTGAAGCCACCTGAGACTAAGTGTTCCGGTAAACTATTCCATTTGTACATCCAATTGTGTACATCCAGCATCTAACGGTTCCAAAGATGTGGTATTTTGTGATGACTTCAATAAATATCATTTGTTTTTGTCGGAAAACTCGAGCTATTACATCGTGTCGATCCATAGGGGTTGTCCGTATCTTAGTTGTTCTTTGATTTCTGGCCACGATGAGTTGAATGTGAGTGTTATGGAGAGGTCAGGTCATCCATATTTTCTTACGTAAGTCATAGCATCTTCAGTATATTCGTGCATATGTCTTGGACTAAGATATGAGACTAAGATATGTAAGATGAGGGTAAGATTACCATTGTTCCAATGTCGTCAATGTTTTCGTCATTTATGATCGCGTGTCGAAGGTGTATGTATTCTTCTGCACGTAGTATCTTCTGATTCAGTCTTATGTAAAGCATCCATTCCGCTTCTATTTTTGCATACATGTCTACCAGGAATTGTTGGAATAAACGGCGAGTGTTGAGAATGTGATTGTGTGTTTCATTGTCTCTGATCATTAAGCGGTAAGTATAGAACTCCGTGGAAGTGACTCTTTTGTATGTTTATACGTCTGTTTTAGGTTGGATTTGTTTTACATTAAAATGATATCTGTCCTCTCCGTACAAAAATATTAATGGATATTGGAGGGCATCATATGAACGGTGTGATTCTGCAATGCGTTGTAGTCCTTCTTTTCTTGGTTGTACAATTATGTCACGGCTTGTGTTTTCATTGTCCACAATTACGATGGCGACTTCGTCTGAGTTGCATTAAATCGACGTTCGTGTTCTCCAGGTGGTCTCTTGTCGGCTCGAATTATAAATTTATAGTCATCAGAAATCATTCGGTCTAGTGCTGTTTTGAATATGTGAATAAGTTGATTGTGTTTGTGTAAGATCCTCTGTACATCTTGGATTATTTCTCGTCTCAATCCAGTGTTTTAATCCAATTTTGTGATAAATTTGTCCTTGGATGGAAACAACACAATCGACTCCAGCTTTGTTACTATTGATCGAAGTGACACCGAAAGAAGTCATTTGGAAGCAGGCGTTGTACGCTTTTATATTTTGAAGAAAGTGTTTCGATTCTGAAGAGTCTCCAGTCATGTAATGTATAAATTCCTGCGGATGTGTTTCCAATGGCTGCGGAGGTAATCGTACGTTTCCATTTATGCAGCAGATTTCTGGTGTTTCTCTACTGAATTTTTTCGCGTTGCAACATTGGCAGATGTTATCCATTTACCGATTACGACGTGTTTGTGTTTTTGATTCTTTCGTCGGGTCGTAGTAGAATGCTTCATTTGTTAGATTGTACTGTTTACTTGTCCTTCCTTATCCGCGCTTCACGTAAAGTGATATTTTCATGGGTGGCTTGCGTTTGCAGTATTTTATTATAAGATTGTGTCATAATACTTGATTTTTCAATTCGTTCATTTCGTTGTTCTTCGGTTTCTCTGCTTCTCACAGTGTTCATTCTCGTTCGTTGAGAACGTAAACGTGCTTCGCGTTTTTTTTTTGTTTTTTGCTGTTCTTTTTGTTTTCGCCGTTTTGCTCCAGAACCTTGAAAGATCTCCTCCTCTTTTACGTTTAGGCATTGTATAATATATAAATCAAAGCTTTTTATTACGAAATTAGAGAATTTTTTGGTCCGGTGAGCTATTGTATGGGCTGTTCTTGACAGGAAAAAACTGTAAGGATATAAGAAAGGAAAAATTTAAGTAATACATAGGAACGCTAATCACTTGGCGGACACACAATACAACTACAATCAACAGAAATAAAGTTAAGTTCCTTTTTTTTATTTTACTTTATATTATTATATCCTAAATGAAAATATTTTTCTTTAAAATTCAATTACTGATCAATATGATCGTTTAAATAACTTATTTAGAGAATTTTTCCTGAGGTAGAATCCACGGGTGCGATCGTGTAAAAAATCCCGGAATAAAACAGAAACTTTTATTTTCGATTTATATTCAGTCACTGTATTACTTTGATTACTCACATTTCACTGTTTGCTTTTATTCATTCGCTGTGCTTCACTGAGTAACTGACGTTCAAACACACGACGCATCATACGACGCTCATACGACGCTCACTGAGTAACCGACGTTCAAACACACGACGCTTATATCTTCAAAAGCACGCCCTTCAGGTAACAATGAAAACCTTCCTAATGGACGGGAGATAGAGGGGCTACCACTCTATATAAGTGCCTTTATCGTACCGGGACTCGTTTCTCGTTTTAGCGGCACGCACATTGTACACTTTCTTTTATAATAATGACGATCAAAAGGGAATCTTTGAAAAAAGTTTCGGAGACCATTGGTGTCCATTTTTGAGAAATGGAACAGTTTTCGTGATTTGGAAGCTCTAGTTTTTAGTAAATCAGTTTTGATAACTGACGTGATTTCATAGTGGTCAGAATTTCCAATACTACCCTTATCGACATTGACACTCGTAATATTTGGCATTGATGTTAGATAGTGATCGAGAAGAAAACTTTTATCACCACCATTACGAGGAGTGAAAGTTGGGCTTTTTACAATTTGCGTCAGTTTGATGCGGCAAATATTTTTGCCTGCCTTCCGTTGCTGTCGTTGTCAGTTGTCTTAGAAAATTCTAACCACCATTTGTAGGCGGACGTTGAAGTCACCGGTAAAGATAACCTCGCATTTACGAAATTTTGCTCTAATTTCGTCCTCAACATTAGTCAGGAGATTAAAAAAATTGGGATTATGGTTGTTTGGGGACCGGTATAAAACTATTATGAAAAAAGAAATTTTAAGTAGACAAACTTTTAATACTACCGTGTTGTAGCCATCACCATGTTGTAGCCATTCCAAATACGCCTTCATTAATGTTTCTTAATTTTGAATTTTTTGAATTGAACTTGGCTCCAGGAGAACCTTCTACTACTCCTTTGCTATTGGAAAACCTGTCTTATTATAGAAATATTTTTTGGCATCAAGTGTCTCTGCATCGGTGAAAAATGTTATGACAGTTGGACATATTATATTTTTGATGGCCAAAAAAACTTCAGTCGAGGCTACAGACATCGTCTGCTGTGCCGTAAAAAGGCTGGCTCCGGTTTCACGTTGGTACCCTTTTTCAGCTAGACGTAACGTAATTTCCCAGCTAACCTTATAATTTTTAGAATTACCGTTGATTTTCGTTGCATTTTTAGATGAGGCTCAATTTGATTCAGTAACGCTTACTTCGATAATCTAAAATTTTTTTTAAATCTACGTTGACGAAAATTATTAAAAAAATTTTTAATGCCAATTTAATCATCGAACTTACAATTTGTCTGACATTGCCAAAATATCTGACCGACATCGAAGAAATTTCCTCTCAATAGCAGTGACTTGTTTTCTCTTCACTATTTTCTTTACTTGGAATCCAAAGTGCAACACTATCCATGATTTTTTTTACATAATTCACAAACAATTAATAACACATTAACACAAGAATATAAAGACAAAAAAAAACAAATGTTTTGACATAAGGAGAATCACCACCAAAATGCAGTTGGTTACAATCACATAATCGATGTTATAGCAAAAATTCATATTCGAAAGTCATATGCGGTACCAATCTTCTTTCGTTTCGGGTTGTAAGCCCGAATGTGCTTTTCTTTTTTGTCATTCAGCACAATTTGCGATAACGCATTTTCTGAATTTCGCTGGAAAACGCATAGAGGCTATGTAAAAAAAAATTGAAAAATATGCTACAAAGTAGCTCTGGATATCGGTGTAACCAAAATTAGTCAAAATAAGACGAGTTATATGTAAAACTAGCCATTAATCGACAAAACTCCACAGTCACAAATTTTTCATACAAAACGAGAATAGCCTCTAAATATGCTATGCCCATACTCGTTGTTCCATACAAAGTGCCGGTCGCTATTTCAATTTAATACAAAAAAAACATTTTATTTTAAAAAATTATACTTTTATACAGGGTCTGGCATCGATCCCGAGACTTTGAATCCAAATTCCAAAGTTTAATACAATTACGCCATTTGTTTATTTTACATTTGGATGTTCCTTATCAAATATGTTAAGTTGTTGAAATAATTGTATTAAAATCTCACAAAGTCTAAATTTAAATATTCCGTTTTGCGCAATTCGTTTAAAGCAAAAATATACAATTTGCTCGCTACATAATCTACCCCAAGATGGAGAAAAAATATAAAATATTTTGTCGGTGTCCTAACAGAACATAGACACCTAAATAACCACCTTTTTACCATTGGACTAAAGCGAAGTTCTCTCTGTGAATAAAGTAGAGTAGGATAAAGCACTTTTTGTTATCGGAGCATTAACGGCAACAAAGTTAAGATTGCTACTTACTTGAAGCTATGATCCAGAAGTTACAGTTTTTCCTTAAATTGGAGATTACTTACTTTAAAAATGTTTCATTAAAATACAAGAAAGCAGATTTTTTGTGTTGTATAGTTCCACAAATGTCCCACCTCTTTTCCATCGCTCTTTTTATCAGTTTTGGTTTTAAAATTTTAACCTGGTACAATCAAAATGAGCAATCAATTCCACTGGAGCATCCAGAATTTATTGTTTTTTTTTTGTTTTAAATTTAAAATTTACAAAAAAAATTTGCATGACAAATTATGAAATATTATTTTTTCTATAATGTGCGTAGTTCAGTTAAAAATTAATAATTTATAATTATTTTAACAAATTTATTTTTATTACTGAAAATTGGATAATTTGTTTAAGGTACTGAAGTAAAATTGCACATAACTTAAAACAAAATATTTTTATTATTTTAAAAATAAAAAACAAGAAGAATCGTTCATAGAATACGATTAGGCACTCTGTGTTTGTTTTATAATAACTATTATTAACTACTACTATTATATTTTTGGGCTATATTTTTTAATATTTAATTGATATAAACTTAAAATAGTTCAAGGATTTCCTGACAATGGCCAGTTTTTTTACTTACTGGATTTTAAAATTGATTTGTTTGGCTTTAAAGTATTTGACAAATACAATTACTACCTAGTTTAATATATATTTTCTAGCCGTATTAATTCAAAACTTATTTCACAATATATTTCGTGAAAACCCGTTTTTATATAAATGTCAGACTACATCCTCAAAAATGCAAAACGGAGGAAGGGTAAACAATAATCATTATGTTTGACTTACATGTAAATATCGGGATGAACAAAATAATGGATTTCATAATATTTTTGTTAACTTATTAAAAAAAAACATAAAAATATAATTCTTAATTATTAAAGTTACTACGAACAATCTCAAAGAATTTTTTTTTTTTTTTTAAAAAAAAAACCTAAAAATAATTTTAAAAATTAAGTTTTTTATAAAAACTTATATCTCAAAAAAAATTGTTTTCTTATTCCTTCACCGATTATTATTATTGTGTGTTTGAAAATTTAAAGAAAATTTTACAAGAAGAACAAAAAATTAAGAAATACAAATTAATTAAGATTATTTTCATTTTTATAAATTGTTTTCATGATTATATTTCCATCACTTTGAACATCCAGTAAAAATAAACTTTCATCTTTTAAATTGGCAATAACTTCATCGGTTATAAGGACATGTATTCCAGATGGACCGATTATATAAACTGTTAGTTTCGATGCATCATATAGATTTGATCCACTTTCTGAATATTTTGATTGAAGATCACCACCTAGAAATTACAAAAAAAAAAATATGAAAAAAATAAAATACCAATTTCTTGTTATGTAATGCTACTTTATATATGAAAGTAATAAAAAAAAGTTCAAAATGCAAACGAAAAGCACACACAAAAAATGACTACGATTGCAAATAAATTGTGACGATTATACAGTAGGATGTAATAAAAGAACGTTCTGGAAAATACTGTTTAGAGAAGATAGTTCCACTAAAACAATATGAAACACCTAAATATATATTTGAAGATAACAGAAACATAATAACACGCAACAAGAAATTGTGGTTTTATCTAATAAGAAAATTAAATAAAACTATGCAGTCTACGATAAAATAAGTAAATAAACAAATTAACAAGAATAGATAAATATAGTTCAGTGTGAACTTTTGAAAATTATGTTAATATGTTTTTGTTGTTTAGGGCCGGTTTGTGTTCTAGAATTTTGGAGAAATTACTAAGACAGAATTCGAGTTATAATAGAAAAATAATCTAAGAATATGACTTTAAACGCTACATTTAACTTATAAAAACATTATAATTAAAATTTGTATCATAAATATATAATTATCGTAGTACTATGTTAATGTGGATAGTGATTGCACTGTCCTTTTCTTCGCAATCGATTTCATAGTGTTCAGCTGCCTTTCGAGGTGGATTAGGTATAGTTATCAGGGTATAGTATCTAGATAGTGGATGCGTCAGAAAACCATGAACCTCCAACAACTTTTTCGCAACACGATCTCGATGACGAGGTTGCACATGTTTTAGCAGCAGTTTAAATCCAAACCACATCCGATGGTCAAACATCTTGTGGTAGTAAAACCACACCTATTTCTATATGCGGCTTCGACATTAATGCCGTAGGATTTACTCATATTCCCTTGCGATTCGAGCGTATTTAGTAACAATCGAGTAATAAGTCAAAAATTAAAATATAAAGTTTTCTGTCGCGTCTTAACGCCAGAGCTTGCCTCACTAGCCTATAATCTCAATCACCCCGAACCAAATGCAATAACACTACGGGTTATATGCAACAAATAATGAATCTTAATGCAGTTCTATGACCGTTGACGCAGTGTCTAATGCACTGATATCACCTCAGCTCAAAGATCTCAACGTACCGATAAATCCACAATTAATGCTGCAATTTCCAGTTTTAATATTTACTAATCTATTTTTAAGGTTAATCCAAAAAACCAACTGGCTTACAAATAGGGAGGGGAATGTGGTAACAGTCATAACCTTTACTCATTAATGGTTTTGAAGGTATTCCATCGAAGTCGACGACAACGACGGGTCCGAACAAGGTTGCATCAAGCTATGCTAGTGCAGCTAAGAGAGGACTAGTTGAAACTGTTGAATCTGACAATGGAACTATCAGCCAGGAACAAAGCAATTTGATCCAGGAACGCCTATTTGAAGATATGTTGAAACAAACAGGACCTCTGCAGACCTTTGATGGGGCGTCGTTGAAAGAAGAAAAATTCCATTTCCGATGTTCAAACGACTTCTCATTGAACTGGTTGGTGGAGGAAGTTACAGGAAGGAGCAAGGCTTTCAACAATGAAGCTGTGTGATTTCCCTAAGATGCACCTGGCCAAAATTTGGATTCCAGTTCATAGACAATCTGAGAAGGCTTTATTGGTTGGTCTTGGACGTCAAAATGGCTTGAACAATTCCAAGTGGAGGATCCGATCGTACGGGGGGCAGAAATTGGCTAAGGATAAAACCTCTGTCGAAGGAAACCTCCTGTACATCTTTTTCGAGGAAGATAGTGCGAAAGCAATATCTAATCGGAAAGCGAAACTTTTCTTCATGTGCGGTTCAGTAGATGTTAAGTTTATTGGATCACGCTTGAAGACATAAGCGAATATCACTGTTATGATGGCAGTGGATAAGCTTGAGTTTCGACAAATCAATCTGCAACATAGCATAAGTGGGTCATATAATCTCATGGTTTCACTTTCTAAAAAGTTAAAGACAAAAATATTAATAATTCAAGAGCCCTACATAATTAAAAACAGAGTAGCCGCTTTCATTGAAGGGCTGGAACATTCTATATAAAGGGGGTCCTGATAAAACCAGAACTTGCATAGCATCGCACCAAAGTCTTGATATGCATCTTCTGGCTGAGCTATCCTCAGGTGATTTAACCGTAGGAATGCTTAGTTATGGAATAGCTACGGAAAAAAGGCGGATGCTCATTGTGTCTGCCTATCTTCCGTACGACTCCATTAGTCCCCCGCCAACGCTGGAATTGGTGCGCGTGGTTGACTTTGCCAAGCATAAAAACCTGGATATCATAGTCGGCTGTGACGCCAATTCACATCACGTAAGCTGGGCAAGTACAAATAATAACAGCAGAGGTCAGTCTCTCTTAGAGTACTTGGCTACTACTAATTTGGAAATTCTAAACTCCGGAGGAGAGCACACTTTTGTTAACTCCCGACGGCAAGAAACCATAGACATCATCTATGCTCCAGATCTCTTCTAGAAGACATCAGGAGCTGGAGAGTGTCAACGTATATATCCATGAGCGATCACAGATATATAGACTTTCTTGTAAAGGCGATCCCAGTCGAGGATCGCGTCTACCGGAATCCAAGACAAACGGATTGGGCGTGCTTCAGGGGCATTGTAGAGGAGGAACGGGCTAGTGGAAGCATTTCCAAAGTCCGGGCTATTGATCAGGCCGTTGACCAGCTCAACGATCTGTTAGTCTGGGCTTTTAAGAGCTCGTGCGAAACGAGGCAACGAAGTGCACACAAGTCAGTTTGGTGGAACAAAAACCTTGATAAACTCAGACAAAGATCTAAGAAACTTCTGAACAGAGCATTGAAAACTTGTGATGAAGCTGATTGGGCTCTGTACAGTGAAGCAAGGAAACTTTTCAAAAGGCTTATTCGTAAATCAAAGAAGAGGTCTTATGAAAAGTGCTGTGAGTCGACTGAGACTATCACAGAAGGTGCTGCACTAATGAGGGCCTTGAAAAAGGATCCTTTAGCGAGACTGGATAATATTAAATTATCCAATAATACTTACACTTCTTCAAATGAAGAAGCTTATACAGCACTGTTTCAACACCATTTTCCTGGCTGTGTATTTGGGGAGATTCCTCAAGGGACAGCCGCAGAAAATAGGGAAAAACCAAACCGAATGGACTGGATAATGGCAAAAAGAGTTGTATCGCCCGAGGCTCTGTCTTGGGCAATCGGCACCTCTGAGCCATACAAATCTCCAGGTCCTGACGGAATATGGCCTATTATGATACAACAGTGTCTGGACATAAAAGGAGATAGGCTCTTAAAGATCTTCGTGGCCTGCATAGCTCTCGGCTATGTACCACAAGCCTGGAGAAACGTGAGAGTTGTATTTATCCCAAAACCAGGGAAAATCAACTATTGTGAAGCGAAAACTTCAGACCGATCAGTCTTTCCATTATACTTTCTAAAGTCTCTGGAAAGGTTGATCGACCGTTACATCAGAAACGTCTGTCTGAAGAAAACCCCGCTAAGCAATAGGCAACACGGACACAACGGACACAATCCTTTCAGAGGTGGTCTCTGATATTGAAGAGACTATCTCTAAAAAGGCTATCACTCTTGGCGCTTTTCTTGACAGAAGGAGCTTTTGACAAAGCCACTTTTGAGCCACTCCTCAACGAAGCGGAAAGTTACGGTGTGAATAAAACACTCCTAAGGTGGATACGACGGGCTCTGGAAGATCGATGTCTGTTTATTCACACGAAGATAACACCACAATCCAGGTAAGTGTGAAGCGTGGATGTCACCAAGGGGGCGTTCTATCATGCTTGCTTTGGAACATGATGGTAGACCAGCTCCTAATTGCATTAAATGATAAAGGGCTAAACACATACGGCTATGCCGATGATATTAGCATTCTTTTGAAAGGAGACAACATGGGGCATCCCTGCCGAAAAATGCAGAACGCCCTGCACATTACCAACAGCTGGTGTCCGAAGAATGGTCTCTCGATCAATGCTTTCGGTATAACACATTAACACTCCAAGATAATGTGAAGTATCTTGGTGTCACTCTCGATAAACGGCTCAGTTGGGCTGTTCATGTTGAGACTAAATGCGCAAACGCAACTCGAGTTCTGTGGCAATGCAGGAGGGCTTTCTTTTTTTTTTTTTTATTCTAAGTTAGGCATGTTTAGTGTTAATCATAATAAATTATTAATTAACGTCTCTGAATATCCGAAGATACCATGCCAACTAGGAAGTGTGGTTAAGTTTGAATAAATTACGTTTCTTTTAGAAATTTATGGACGCTAACTTTTATTCTTTGAGGATTAAAGCTATCAGGAAAAACCCATGAAGGCAAGGTGTTCCAGAGATGAGAGACTCTGTTGAAAAAATCACGCTGAAAGGCAACAGTTCTGCACCTTTTTATATGAACCGTAAAAGGATGGGCTATAACATTTGCTCTGGTGTTACGCAATGGGATTGCTAGTTAAGGTAAAATTGATTTAATCTCTTCAGAAGTTCGTTCATCCATATGGCAAATGGGGGTTGACTCCGAAAATGGTCTACTGGCTGTATAAAGTAGTTGTCAGACCCATTATCAGCTGTGGATCCCTTGCATGGCTCTCAAGAACTTTTGTTGGGAATGCAATAAAAAAACTGGAGGCGGTACAAAGGCTTGCTTGCTTATGTATCACTAGTGCTTTCAGGACAACGCCCACAGCTGCAGGTCTTATTAGGGCTTTCTCCCTTGCACATATTTGTAAGAATGGGGGCTCTTAAGACTACAAAAAGGCTCGAACTCCTGGGAAACACTAGCTGCTGTAGGAAAAATCATCAAGCGCTATGGAGCGATCTGGAAGAACACCTGACAGATTTGTCCATGCCGACTGATGACACAGTACCTCTAACTGCTTTTCAAAAGCAGTATAGAGTTGTAATTCCAACGATAGAGGACCGGTCCTCAGCTAATTTGCTATTGGACAGTGTGGCCAACATGTTGGACATCTACACAGATGGATCTCTCACTGAAAATGGTGCAGGAGCTGCGGTTTACTACAGTAATGAAGATCTAGGCCTGCAATTTCCACTTGGCGAATACTGCACAGTCTTTCAGGCTGAGGTATTCGCCATAAATGCAGCATCAAGGCCAGCAACGGAACTTAAGTGGTCTGGCAAGATCATTAATATTTTTACTGATAGCCAGGCTGCTCTAAAAGCTCTGGGAAGTTATACTATTAAGTCAAAAATAGTGCACGAATGTTCTAGGTTCTTGAATTATCTCGGGTTCAAGAACAGCATATCACTGATATGGACACCAGGGCATAGTGGGAATCTTGGGAACGAAAAAGCTAACGATTTAGCAAAGAGCTCCGCAGGGAAGCTTATAGGTAGAGATGGGCAAAACTGCTACTTTTCAGTCACTGTTACAAACTGTTACTGCTACTTTCAAATCACTGTGAAAAATAACAGCGACTTTTGTAACAGGTGTGATTTTTAAAATATAAAGAAAAAAGTCCAAACTCTAGTATGTAATATTATCAAATAACGTTTTTGTATGTATTAAATATCTAATGAAAATAAAGTTCATTCAATGCACATTCAATGTATTTTTAATTTGATTATTCTATTAATTCAAATATATACTAAATCAAATACAATTTTTTTCCTTTCAAATAAAAAAATACGAACAAGAACAAAAAATCACTGCTACTTAAATATCAATGTTTTTAGTGATATCAAAGAAATCACAGCGATTTTTTTATTTTCCTGTTCCTTGTTCGTATTTTTACTTTAAAAGAAAAAAAACTAAAGTAGCTGTCTGAATTTTAGTTTCAAAAATTTACAGCGAACAAAATAATAGGAGCTGCTACTTTAAATATTTAGTAACAGGCAGTGATTGCTACTTTTGAGTAACAGTGAAAAAGTAGATGCTACCTAAATATCGTCACATCTCTACTCATAGGTCCTGAACCAGCAAATGGTATATCGAAAGGTAGGATAAGATCGCTAGTCGAACAAGTTCTCTTTCGGTCCAGTGACTCTCAATGGAGGAGCACAGAAGGTTGCAAGGTCTCCAAGATGTTCACTCCAGAGTTGAGCCAACAAACCACTAAATCCTGTTAAATCTGACTCGGTCAGACTGCAGGATAATGGTGGGACTACTAGCACCATCATGTGAACAAACATATGGTACGGCTTCGAGTAGAAAGTGATCCAACATGCCGCTTTTGTCTTGAAGAGGATGAAACAGTCCCTCACATTGTGGGAGAATGGTTGGCTCTCTCAGGGCTCCGAAACGTCATGTTAGGATCAAACTATCTAAGGATAGAAGATTTCTGCAAAGCAGACCATTCAAGACTGTTGGCTTTTTTCAAAAAGGTCTTCAGCTCTTGAATATGAGGATGGCATAAAGGACATAGCAGTCTACATGTCAGGCTATGACTACATGGTCGCCTCGTTAAAAAAAAATGGTTTTGAATACTAATGATCAACTAAAATTTCTCATCGATATTGGATCCAACATGTCAGTGCAGGTACTTTCGCTCAGAAGCTTAGTGTGGCGTCTCCTCTTACCTTAGTTGCAGTGCAGTTAATTCTACTACTGTGTCGACTTATGAGACGAAAACATTAACATCGACACTAGGTAGGACTTCTACGTACATTCCTCTACAATTTTATTAGTGCCAATATCACGATTCCAGTAATTGAAGTAGATTTCATAAACATATGAAATCTACTCGGCATATGTTTATCGATATTAAATGGAGACGTATCATCGACCGATCCCAACCTTTTCGCATCTGTGAAACAGTCCCTATCTATACTCTTTCTGTATCTGTTTTCGTTAACGATAATTACCTCGGGATCTTAACGAGCTTCTAAACGAATTCGAAGAATTAACTTTGAAATACGATGTGACACATGCTATTATATTACTACTGGACCACCAGTTTTCTGTAAAACTGGCAGACTTACAGCTGTCAAACTCGAAGCAACCAAGACTGAATTTGATTATATGCTACAGAAAGCTATTGACAGACCTTCTAGCAATCTATACTTCAGCCCTACACTTGGTTGAAAAGAAAACCGGTGGTATTCGTATTTGTTATGATTACCGTGGCTTAAATAAAGTCATAGTTCTCAACAAATACAACAATTCTTTTCTTCAGAATTTTTCACAACTTAACGGTTGCAATATTTTTCGACCATCGACCTATCGCGAGCAATACCACCAAATCCCAATTGAACCATCTAACATTCCTAAGACCTCTCTTACTACCACATTTGGATTATTCAAATTCACCAGAAAGGAATTCGGGGCTTACGTAACGCTGGGGCTTCTCAAGATGGACGGGTCTACGCCCCAGAAGCACTCGGAATTCTATTCCGACCAAGGACCATCACAACAATTTCGACAGAAGGTGAAATCCGATTTTTTTGGTAAAGAAGCAGCTGTCACTGGCCTCACTGCTTCGAACACTCCTCGTCATGGCTGGTATTGAAAGAAATCCGGGACTAACTAAAATATGGCACTGTACAATATGTAAAAACATCTTAAGGGAAAACACAACATCTATTCAGTGTAATACTTGCAAGGAATGGTACCACCTCAAGAACTGCTGAGGTCTTGTCACACATAAGTAATGGACCAAGAACTACATAGCACCATGTTGTCAAGCATCAAGTTTAAATACCAACACGAGCTCACAACAAAACACTATACGAATGAACACGCTACCGGAAACCCCGAGTGATGTAAATATTATGCAACTAAATTGCAACGGTCTCACGAATAAGATCGACAATATAATAAACTAAATGTGCAATAACAATATTCTAGTCACGTTTCTTCAAGAAACAAAATTAAATGTTAGATCTAAGATTAGTGATAATGTTTGTGATTATAAAATTATAAGGCTGGATAGAGGGAAGGACAAAGGTCTTGATCATGTCTTGATCATTCACAAAAGCGTTATTTACCGTTCAACCACACTACCTGCAGTGTCCAGGAACTGACAAACACCTAGAACAACAAGGCATTATAATAAAATCCGGAAATACAGAAATAACGCTAGTCAATATTTATATTCCACCAGAAAGCAGCTGTGATACAGGTTATGAACCGTCCATAGGACATTTATTTTACACCAAAGACTGTCTAATTCTCGGAGATGTGAACGCGCACCATGATCTATGGCACTGACACCTAAACACTGATTCACGGGGTGAAAGAATTGCTGATCAAATTGACGGCTCCAATTTTGGAGTCCCCAACGAACCACAACCAATAAGGGTAACAAATAACTCATACTCCTCCAGATATCTCCCTTGCCAGTATGTCACTAATGCCAATTGCAGAATGGAGAACTGAAATTGCATTGGGATCAGACCATGTGCCTATCATAATCACCTTAAGCCGTTCCATAAATCAAATAAATTCCGAAAAAAAGACATATATTAATTTTAACAAAGCTGACTGGGAAAACTTTACAAATCTTACCGAAATTGAATTCAGTAAGCAATTTTTACCACTTGACGTCCTCTCTGGGAAAAAACAATTCAGAGAAATTTTTAATAAGACTAGAAGAGCTCGCTACATTCCACCTGGCAGAATTCAAAAGCTAAAACCAAACTTTCCACATGAAGCGTGTGTGCTTTCTACTCAAAAAGATGACATCCGTAAACCAGATCCAGCCGATTCCAGGATTCCGCACAACCTGAACAAGCGAATTAACAAGTAGGTCACGGATCATAAAAGAAATAAATGGAGAGAGTTAGTGAGTAAATCAAACCTGGGTACTAGTAAAAGTCTTTGGAAGGTCATTAAGGGCCTAACTCATCCTCGACAACCACAAAATAATTGCATGATCTCCTTCGACGATATCCCAATTGAAAACCACAAGAAATGCGCAAACAAATTTAACATTTAGTTTACAGAAAAGCAGCGTAAACATGAGAAAGAGACCAGATCAGTGTTGAGACACCTGCGCAAACTTAACACAGACTACTTGGAGGATATCATATTTTCTGAAGAAAAGGTGGAAAATTAAGCCATCCAGAGCTATAATAACATCTACGAATCCACATATAGAACTGGCTTAAAAGCACTCCACACCAAAACGGTTGAAAATGCAATAAGGAACTATACTCCAAATCGTGTTCTAAATAGAAAGTCACCAAAAGTCGCTACCGAAGAGGTCCAATTATCCCGTAGCACCAGATCCATCCTAGCTCAACTAAGATCCGGTTGGTCACGCATTCTAAACAACTACATGAGCATGAACCTGAAATTATTGACATGGGTCCCGCATGTGAGGGCACGCCACACGATGTAGACCACCTATTCAATTGTCCTGAAAATATAACCAACCTGACGAAGGAAGATTTGTGGAACCGTTCAAGGACAGTAGCAAAGTTCCTGAATCTGGACATGGAGCTGGAGGATTAGCACCAAACACGTCGCTAAAACCAAAACAACGTAACGCTGGTCAAACGCACAACGGTTTACGTGGTGTGAAATCTTGTTTTATCCATTTAGACGGTCTTTTAATCGCATCTAATTCCTTTGCCGAACACATGAGACACCTTAAACCATATTCAAAAATTGTAAGATGCTGGTATCATCACTAACCTTAAACGAATTTTTTAAAGGTTCAAAAAGAACGACACACGACTTATTAATTCGTCGGAATCCTCACCTCAAGCAATCTCGTTTGCAAATTGCAAAAAACACCTTAGTGATGCAACAATACTCGCTCATTCTTATATTGAAGCCCAACTGGGTATTATGATCGATGCTTCCAACAAAGCAGTTAGCAAATATCGTTCAACAATTAATCGGCGATTTTTGGCAGCCGCTCAGTTTCTTTTCGGTAAGACTAACCCAAACACAATATCGCTACAGCGCTTATGATCGTGAACTTTTGGCACGTGAACTTTCCTGAACTTCAAACACCTTCGTTACCTTCTAGAATGGCGAAACTTGATTTGTTTCATCGATCTAAACCATTAATTTATGCATTGTCACCAAATCCAGACAAAGCTAGCTCAGGATAGTTTCGTCACCTAGATTTTATCAGTCAGTTTACCAATGGCATACGGCATGTTTCTGAAATTAACAATGCTGTTACTGACGCTTTGTCACGCGTTGGTCAAGTACAACTACCTGCGAGCATTGATTATTAAGCAATCGCGCCAGCTCAAACTACCGATTCATAGTTGAAGGATTACTTTCGCAAAACACCACGACGCCTTAATTACAACATTCCAAATTCCTCTAGCCTTCCACTCTGAACAATTTATTTACTGTCGTTTCAACAATGAAACAATATATTCCAAAACAGTATCGGCAAAACATTTTCGTACAGATGCACAAAATATCTCACCCTGAAATGGACTGTTCAATTAAATTACTGACTGATGCAGTGGTCTGGCAGTCAATAAAAAAAAATATCCGAAAAGTGACTCGAAACTGTTAACAGTGAGTGTTAAAAATCGAAAATTTCACGAGACATTTGATCTGTCCTATCTAATTATTTTTCAGCTTCAGAAAGATTTTCAGCAATTCATTTAGATATTATTCGACCGATGCTTTCGTTTGAAGGAAAACGCTATTGTGCAACTTCGATCGATAGATAAACAAGGTGGCCTGAAGCAATTCCAATTTCAGAGATTACGGCTTCAACCGTATCCACCGGTCGACTGAAGAAGTTATGAAAAACGCCAAACCACACCTTACAACCCTAAATATAATGGCATGATCGAACGCTTTCATAGATCGTTAAAAGCATAATGTGATCGATCCACAATCGATAAGATTGGACACATTTTCTACCGACAATTCTGGATTATAATTAAATGAATAATTTAATAACAATTATTGTATTTGTTTAAAAGAGAATTCAAAATGAGAAAATTTTAATTTATGCTGTGTGAGTGATACGTTGATAGTGACGACATTAGAATCTGAGGTTGGTACAGCTGGATATGGAAAATCCATAAATTAGTGACTATCGACATTTTTGTGGATAAATGTTGATCCCAAATCAATAAATAAGGTTTTTAAGAGACGTTAGCTAAATCTAATGCAAGAAATGATATAGGCTAAAATTTTGTTGATCTTATACCTTGCAGTAATTATTATCTATAGCTGTAAACTTTTTTAATAATGTTTTCTTACCCCAAAATATATTTTCATTTCCATTTAAGTTGTTTGTTTGGCTATTGTTGTTACTAGCACTTTCAAATAATCTTGGAATCTTATAAATCTTTTCAACCAACTCTTTCGTAGTATTTGCATGTAAGTATAGAGCATGATAAGCACTGGAATCAACACTAACGTATAACGTTAATTTCGGGGTAATAGCTCTAAAATTAAAAAGTATATAAATTAGTAAAAATCATAATTGAAGTCAATTAAAATATGAGTTAAACATCAAGTAAACCTACTTTGCATGAAGTATATTAAATAATCGTATCCCATCGGGTATCCCACATATTTGTATTAAATCTTCTTTAGACATTCTTAATAAATCAGTTCCAGTAAAATTCAAAAACGATTGAATATGCGTAGACATTCTATGAAAGCTTAACCAATGTCCTAATTGTGTTGGTGTTGAATCTTTTGTTATCAAAGGAATCTAAAATTTAAAATGATTAAAATCGTTTGCGCCTTTTTAAACCGTTTTTCAATTACGATTTTTATTTTAGTTATAAATCTTACAAAATCTTCCATTTCAACTTGTTGTGGTGATACCATATTTTGATCAATTATTTTACATATATTTGAATTTGTTGATGTTATGTTATTCGAGCTGTGATTGTTGTTATTGTTGATGGCGTTGTTATTATTATTGTTGTTATTATTATTATTGTTATTATTGCTATTTTGAATGATTCCATTGGTGTATGGCATTATAGCATCGAATTTTGTCATATTGATTGGTGAAGATGGCATCATTGGCGAAACAGTTGGACGAACACTAAAAAGTAATTACATATATTAAAATATTTTAAACAAAAACAATAATAACGCATAACTGCAATAACCAAGTTTAAGGGAAATAGAAAATTAGTTAATGTCTAATTATGCTTGTTCGTATTACTTCGGTTTTGAAAAAAACCAAAGTCTTGAACTCTCAAGCCAAAAGTGAAATTATTATTACTCCCACTTTTTTTGCCATTTCTCGACGTTTTAGGACCTATTGATTCTAAAAAAGCAAAAAAATATATGTCTGTCTGCCGTCACAACCGACGAAATCTCGAAAACCGCTGGAGGGATTTCAAAAATATTTTTTTCTAAAAATAGGTATACTCAGTGGAAGGAGCCGAAAGCACGATGTGTTTGATAACTGTACCGGAAGTGTGTCGAAAAAATCGTCAAGTGTGTCAAAACAAGGAAATATGCATTTTTTGCTTAAAAAACGTTCATTTTAAGTGATAATGAGTAGGAACAAAGAATGTGGAGAAATCTTGATGGTCGGGATTGGTATGTGATACTAAAAACTAGATTATGGCATTATAAGTTTGTCAAAAAAATAATGTCAAAAAATGATTTCATTTATTTTTTTAGCCAATTTTTTGGAAAAAAAAATTTAGTTGTTTTTATGACGTAAATGGAATGGAAATTTTTGATTTTGTTATAGTTTTTTAAATATTTTTGGAATTATGAAAAAAGATTGTATTTTTGTTTTGTAATATTTTTTGCAATATTTTTAGAATTTTGGAAAAAGTTTGAATTTTTACGAATTTTTGGAATATTATTGGAATTTAGAAAAAGTTTAAATATTTGATTTTATTCTAATTTTTGAAATATTTTTGGAATTTTGAAAAAAGTTTCAATTTTTGATTTTGTTATAACTTTTGCAATATTTTTAGAATTTTGAAAAAATAGAATTTATATATATTTTTAGAATTTTGAACAAAGTTTGAACAAGAGTAGAATTTTTGATTTCGAAAGAATTTTTGGAATACTTTTAGAATTTCGAAAAATTTAAAATTTTTGATTTTATTATAATTTTTGGGATTTTGAAAAAAGATTCAATTTTTGATATTGTTATAATTTTTGCAATATTTTTAGAATTTTGGAGAAAGTTTGAAATTTTGAATTTTTCAAAATTTTTGGGATATTATTAGAATTTAGAAAAAGTTTAAATATTTGATTTTATGTATTCTAGTTTTTGGAATATTTTTAGAATTTTGAAAAAAAAACAGAATTTTTAAATTTTATATATATGTTTAGAATTTTGAGAAAAGTTTCAATTTTTGATTTTGTAAGAATTTTTGGAATATTTTTAGAATTTTGAAAAATTTTTAATTTTTGATTTTATTATATTTTTTGAAATTTTGAAAAAAGTTTGAATTTTTGATTTTGTAATAAATTTTGCAATATTTTTAGAATTTTGGAAAAAGTTTGAATTTTTGGAATATTGGCATTTAAAAAAATGTTTAAATATTTTATTTTATTCTAATTTTTGGGATTTTGAAAAAAGTTTTAATTTTTGGTTTTGTTATAACTTTTGCAATATTTTTGGAATTTTGAAAAAAAAAATAGAATTTTTAATTTTATATATATTTTTAGAATTTTGAAAAGAATTTCAATTTTTAATTTTGTAAGAGTTTTTGGAATATTTTTAGAATTTTGAAAAATTAAAAATTTTTGATTTTATTCTAATTTTTGGAATTTTTTGAAAAGTTTCAATTTTTGATTTTGTTATAATTATAATTTAGTTGTAATTTTTGCAATATTTTTAGAATTTTTGGAAAAAGTTGAATTTTAAGAATTTTTGGAATATTTTTAGAATTTTGAAAAATTTTAAATCTTTGATTTTATTGTAATTTTCGGAATTTTGAAAAAAGTTTCAATTTTTGATTTTGTTATAATTTTTGCAATATTTTTAGAATTTTTGAAAAAAAATTTAATCTTTGATTTTGTAATAATTTTTGAAATATTTTTAGAATTTTGAAAAAAGTTTGATTCTATTAATGTTTACAATATTTTTGAAATTTTGAAAGAAATATGAATTTGTGATATTTTGATTTGTGTAATATTTTATCGAAACGCTAAATGGGAGGTTTTTGAGTAGTTTGCTGATTGTATCATATTTTCAGTTTCGTCAAGATCCCATGTTTATTTGTCACCCACCCAAATAAATGTAAAAAAATTAAAAGGTATAATTTATCGAAGACACACAATTTATCAAAGACACGTTAAATGGTATATAGGAAAAAATTGGAGAAATAGAGAAAATAATTATGACCTTAAAACTGTTATATGTATTTTGGCGTTTTTTTTCTCACTATTTTCCTCCATAAATTTAGATAATATATTTACAAAAAACAAAAGAAAATAATTAAAATGACGGTTAAATAACCGTCAAAATACTTGCTTATTTTTTCTTCTTAACGTCGTCTATATTGGACAAAAAGAGAGAAAAAATAATCGCCGAAAACGGGAAAATAACCGATAAAATACTTTGTTTCTCTTTCCTCTCTATTTAATCTGTATTGGAGAAAAAGAGAACAAAATAATACAAAAGTTTTCTAATGTATGTGTGCATTAGATAATTCTAAATTTATAATAAACAGAAAAATTTGTTATTTATTCTTCTTAATTTCGTTTATATAGGATAAAAAGAGAGAAAAAATAATTAAACGTTTTCATATGTATGTATTAATTTATTTACAAAAAGCAAAAGCAAATAATTAAAATGACGGTTAAATAACCGTCAAAAAACTTTCTTATTTTTTCTTCTTAACGTCGTCTATACTGGACAAAAAGGGAAAAAATAATCGCCAAAATACTTTGTTATCTATTCTTTTCAATTCCATTTATATAGGAGAAAAAGAGATAAAAAGTATTCATATTTATGTAAAAGATGAATTATTTACAAAAACGGTAAAATAACCGTCAAAATACTTTGTTTCTCTTTCTTCTCAATTTAATCTGAATTGGAGAAAAAGAGAACTAAATAACACAAAATTTTTGTAATGTATGTTTGCATTAGATAATTACTTCGGTCTGAAAGATAAATTAAAAAAAATGTATGTCTGTCTGACGGCCGGCCGGCCGTCCGTCACAACCGACGAAATCTAGAAAACGACTGAAGGGATTGGCAAAATGTTGGTTTCTAAAAATAGGTACACTCGTATCTCGTAAGAGCCGACAGGACGATGTGTTCGATAATACCGATAGTACCGGAAGTGTGTCGAAAAAATCGTCAAGTGTGTCAAAACAAGGAAATATGCATTTTTTTGCTTAAAAAACGTTCATTTTAAGTGATAATGAGTAGGAACAAAGAATGTGGAGAAATCTTGATGGTCGGGATTGGTATGTGATACTAAAAACTAGATTATTGCATTATAAGTTTGTCAAAAAAATGTTGTCAAGTGTGTCAAAAGAAAGATTTTTATTTATTTTTTTACCCAATTTTCTGGAAAAAAATAAAATTAATTATTTATTTATGGCATTATAAGTTTGTCAAAAAAATAATGTCAAGTGTGTCAAAAAATGATTTCATTTATTTTTTTAGCCAATTTTTTGGAAAAAAAAATTTAGTTGTTTTTATGACGTAAATGGAATGGAAATTTTTGATTTTGTTATAGTTTTTGAAATATTTCTGGAATTATAAAAAAAGGTTGTATTTTTGATTTTGTAATATTTTTTGCAATATTTTTAGAATTTTGGAAAAAGTTTGAATTTTTAAGAATTTTTGGAATATTATTGGAATTTAGAAAAAGTTTAAATATTTGATTTTATTTTAATTTTTGAAATATTTTTGGAATTTTGAAAAAAGTTTCAATTTTTGATTTTGTTATAATTTTTGGAATATTTTTAGAATTTTGAAACAAAATAGAATTTTTGAATTTTATATATATTTTTAGAATTTTGAAAAAAATTTCAATTTTTGATTTTGTAAGAATTTTTGGAATATTTTTAGAATTTTGAAAAATTTTAAATTTTTGATTTAATTATAATTTTTGGAATTTTGAAAAAAGTTTGAATTTTTGATTTTGTAATAAATTTTGCAATATTTTTAGAATTTTGGAAAAAGTTTGAATTTTTGGAATATTATTGGAATTTAGAAAAAGTTTAAATATTTGATTTTATTCTAATTTTTGAAATATTTTTGGGATTTTGAAAAAAGTTTCAATTTTCGATTTTCTTATAATTTTTGCAATATTTTTAGAATTTTGGAAAAAAATAGAATTTTTGAATTTTATATATACATATTTTTAAAATTTTGAAAAAAATTTCAATTTTTGATTTTGTAAGAATTTTTGGAATATTTTTAGAATTTTAAAAAATTTTAAATTTTGAAAAAAGTTTGAATTTTTGATTTTGAAATAAATTTTGCAATATTTTTAGAATTGTGGAAAAAGTTTGAATTTTTAAGAATTTTTGGAATATTATTGGAATTTAGAAAAAGTTTAAATATTTGATTTTATTCTAATTTTTGAAATATTTTTGGAATTTTGAAAAAAGTTTCAATTTTCGATTTTCCTATAATTTTTGCAATATTTTTAGAATTTTGAAAAAAATTTCAATTTTTGATTTTGTAAGAATTTTCGGAATATTTTTAGAATTTTGGAAAAAGTTTGAATTTTTAAGAATTTTTGGAATATTATTGGAATTTAGAAAAAGTTTAAATATTTGATTTTATTCTAATTTTTGGAATATTTTTGGAATTTTGAAAAAGTTTCAATTTTTGATTTTGTTATAATTTTTGCAATATTTTTAGAATTTTTGAAAAAATTTTAATCTTTGATTTTGTAATAATTTTTGTAAAAATTTTTAACAATGAATATTTCGAGATTTGTGTTTTGGTTGATTTTAATTTGAGCGAAGCTGACAATTCTCAAAAAATTAGAATAAAACTTAAATTAAAATTTGCAATAATTCAGCTAGTGGCGTTAATCATGTGACGTAGAACAAAAACAGATCTCTCTATGCGTAAATTATTATTATTATCGCTATAGTAATCTTTAGTGGGTCGTCCTTTGAAAAACTGTTGAAGCGACATGGTCACGGACGTCCAACATTCACAAACGATTTCTGGAAAACTATTAGTCCTAGCTATCGGCCTAATTTTGCCTCACATTATTAGTTGTCTCCGGGTCTACGTGCATAGCCACATCGTGTAAAAACGCCGATCCAGATTGGGGTGGGTCACGCTAGCGACTTGCAAATGGTCCGGATCAGTTGTGTCATGCGACCGGTGCCGAAGATCAGCCGGGCTCATTGAAATAGCTCAGTCTCAAAGTAAGCAACTTGGATACAGGGCAGCCTCCAAGTGTAACTTGCCTTCCCTAGCTATCAGGACTCTGACTTGGATCATATGTTATTTCATCTGAGGAAGTATTATATTGACGTGCATACACCTAACCCTCAACATATTTTGAAGTTCCTAAAGGAGGCTGACTTGGAAGAGGCGTTCTAACTGGGTACTCGCCAATAGTAGTACTATAGATCATTTTAGTACAACATATAAACACCATTTACTAATCTAATCAAACTTGTATCGACAATAAAACTGATGACCTGTAGATGCAACATTTTTTTTAAGCTAAAAATCGTATGGCAAAAACTTACCGATTTCTTATACAGGTAGGTTTCATATGAAAGATTGTTTTTTGAGGAAGATTTAAAATTTTTTCTTAATTATTGCATTCTTGGGTGTTGAAATATTATCGATTGTATTTTCGGTCTGTTTGTTTGTGTCCAAGTCCCCTAACTTTTAAAGTTGTGGTATAAAAGATTTGCTAAAATTCATAGTAGTAGCAATAGTAGTAAATTCCGTAAACATGAAGTTGAATCTAAAGCAGCCACTCTGAAATTTGTTGCTCTGCGGTTTGCGGTGCTTTCACTGGCTAACCGAGTGAAAAAAGAAATCTATTTTTACTCTTTCAAGTAAGCTGTCATGAGAGGTTTATGTTTTAAAGAAAATTTTCAAGATATTTAATTTACGGATCTTTAAATTGGGAAATATTATCGAAAATATGCATTTTGATCTATTGTAGATTTTCAATTCTTCGATTAAGAACAAACATTTTGATGAAGCTTATGGCAAATATCCGCACTAGGTCTTTTTGTTAGGCATGCTCTATTATAATCTGAGCCGAATCAGGGCGTAATAAGGTAAGTACTAATAGAGCATTTTAAATGCCTCCTCTATTAGAAATTATATTTGACTTACCTATTAGGGTATAGGGTACACTGATTTTAGCCCTATTTCATTTCATCAGTTCACAAATAAATGCTAGATCACGGCCGGGACAGGGTGAACTAGGGCATAGCCTTAATAGGGTATTCTCTCGGGCCCTAATATAAACTATGTGAGGATTTTTTTCCATTGGAAATTCTTTCAGTGGTTTGGAACAACGAATATGGTCACCAAAAGTAGCATTGGTCCTTCGAGCCGGATATTTAAAAACAAAAAAAAGGTTTATACTTAAAAAAAAAGGAGCATTAGTACAAGCTGTAAAAAGTCTTTGGATTACAGTTCAGTGGATCAATTAATGGCGAACCAGCAGTATTTTTATATGAAGTTTGGGTTCTCAACCAGAAAGAAAGTGAAGTAAGACTGCGACGAATTAACATACTATATTTTTCAGGCAACACTGCATAATTTAAAGAAGAGGAATGAACACCTAACAAGCTTTTTGTACTATATGTTAATACTGAAGACTATGCAATTAATCGTCTCAACCAAAGAATTTCTTTGTACAACAAACTCGTGTATTTCCCGATGAATTTTCCCCTCAGGCATTTAAAGAAAATGTCCATCATCATTTCAAAAAATTAGTATAGTTATCCCTATATCCCCATTCCTTCCATTTTCCTCATCTCCTTCCTTTATAGTTGACATGGTATCTTCGGATATTCAAAGAGTCTAAATAATGAATATTTCATATTTAGTGTGCTAAACATGTCTAACTAATTAATAATAAAAAAAAAAAACTAATCAGAGTGTTTGTTTCCGTGTTGAGATTTATCGAATATGCGCTTTAACTTAAAAATAAGAAAATCTAAACCTAAAAGTAAGAGAGAAGGCATTCAAATTGTCAATATAACGTGGAACATCAAAACGGCACACATTAAGCCGAAGGATAATTTCATACAAACATGATGAAACTCAAATAATAAATTCTAAATATTTTTTACTTACTGTTCTGGACTGTAACAATTTTGTGTCACAAACGTCTCACTTGGTATATCATTCAAAATCGTACAATCACAACTGGGATGATATTTTTCCTGCTCCGATGGTGGACGTTTTTGTATTTTCTCACGATCCTGTTTATGTTTCCGATCAGCTCCTTTTAACTTAAAAACTTTTATTTGACATGCTGCTGCATGTATTGGCTTTAAAATTCCTTCGAAACTTTGATTACTTTCATAGTATGTTTCAATTTGTATCCGAAATGGAACACCTTTCTCCCCGCCATGTTTTTTTGGTGTGAATTCCGTTGATATACAATTAACTTTAATATATACACCAACCTCTTTCATTGGATCCCAATGAATCTCAGCAGTATTCACTAAATTTGAATTCAACGATTGTGAAACGTGACATAGGCCATATGATAATGGCACATCAACTTCAACTATACGTTCACCTGGACGTGCAGCTAACCATTGTTGAATTTGTTCTTTTTCCATGTATTGTAAACGACGTTCATGAAAACAAATTTTTATAACACTTTTTAATATTTTACCACGAAACGATGAAAGATCACCTAGTTTCTTTAATTTTATCTCGTAACTTTGACCTTGATTCAAATAGGTTAATGTTTCTTCATTATTTTTTGTTGCAATCGATGTTGCAGCAGCTAGAACATACTGAAATCTATAAAAAAAAAACTTAAATTAATAATAATCACATGACGTTTAACGGCTCTAAATATGCTATAAAGTTAGTCTTTTTCTCGCAACTACGCTTCGGACAGAAAACTCAGATTCGTACAAAAAACCAATTCTTTTTGACCTTGTTACACAAGTAACTATTTTCCATCAAAATTGCAAAATTTTATTTTAATCAGTTTAATTGAGTTGGGGTATTGTTGTCAATTTTATTTGTTCAAATTAAATATGATAGAAAGATGCTTGCTTTTACGGATGATGTCAACAACATTTGAATAATTGAAATTAATAAAAAATGAATATTTATTTGAATAATAAAAAATGGTATATTAAGCAAAATACTTAGTTATTCATGAATTTATGATATTGCAGAAGAATATTATCAATTCACATTTCTTAATTGATTGTCTTAACGATGTTTATTTAGAGAGGCGTTGTTTTGTTTCAGTTTGTTCGTCATGCTGTTTTTTATTTATTTAAATTAAAAACTACAAATTTATATAGTGTTTCTAGAACCATAAAAGTGTGAATAATAAAATGAGTGTTTGGGCTATAAACCATGATTTGCTTTCGGTGGAAAATTTTATAGCACATTTCAATTTTTAGCAGTAGAACATGTGATATATAATAATGTAGCTAGCATTTCTATCAATTCTCTTTAGGAAATTCAAAACCGGTATACCAATCCTTTCTAGTATCGATAACGATTTATCAATATTTTATTTTTAAGCGATTCAAAGGCAGTACAGAGTTTCAATTCCATCGAAAGAGGACCGGGATAAAATTGATTTGCTATCGGGAAGTGTGACCAATACGTTGGACATCTACACAAATGGATCACTGAAAATAATGCAAGAGTTGCAGTTTATTTTGGGCTGCAATTTCCACTTAGGCGAATACTGTACATTATTCAGCTGATTTATTCACTATAACGCTTTAGTGGCATGACAAGGTCATTTATCGCGGGCTCAGAAACAGCATAATATCATAGGTATAGATTGCAGGGAACCGTGGGAATCTCGTGATCGAAAAGGCTAATAAGTTAGCGAAAAGTTCTAGGGCGGCTCATTGGTCCTGATGCACCTATTGTTATATCGAAAGGAAGAATATATTGGGTAGTTGGACAGGTTTCTATGCATCAACTCCAAATAAAGGAAAATAAGAGGCTTCAAGTTATCCAAGATGAAGCCCCCTATCTTGAAGAAGAGGATAAAACACTGCCTGACATTATGGAAGAACATTTGGCTCTCTTAGAGCGCCGAAGCAACAAGTTAGGATCAAGCTATCTAAGGATAGAAGATTTCTGCAAAATAGGCCATTAAAGGCTATTGGCTTTCCTTAAAAACATTTTCCGCTCTTGAACATGATGATGGTATAAAGTAATAAAGGGCTGTTCATAAATGACGTCACGTTAATAGAGACTGTGGGGATCACCATTTTGTGTCAAAATGACATTAAAATGTTTTTGATAAAAATTGCAAACATATTTCCATATTTGTATAATCCACTCCAAATGCAAACGTTTTTATTTAGAAAACGAAATGCTAAAGCGCCATAATGGCAATGTTGGGTCGTACAAAATGATAAAAAATATCACGAAATTTTACGTAAAAGTTTTTTCTGCTAACTTCACTTCGTTAAATATTACTTCAAACCGAACGGCCAGAAGAAAAAAATGAACATTCCATTGGTCTTCATGTCAGGCTATGATTACATAGTCGCCTTAACCAAGAAAAGAGTTTTTATATGTAAAAGTTGTTAAAGAAATTGGGACAAATATCCTAAAGACCAAAGAAAACATTTCACAAAAAAATCTAACGACGAGGCTCCAGAAAGGGGGAGGTGGGGAGGTTGCAGAAGTCTGTTCTGACATTCAGGCGACCGATCAACAGTTTTTGAATTAACGAAGTCATGCCTTTCTTTTATTCCATTGCTTATCTAACTAGCAACTGGCTTTCCATTTGGATCCGAAAGGACTAGAAGCAGATGCTAGATGTCATTTTCAGAATATTGACTACATTTTTAAATATATATCGACTAAGACCACATTTTGCTTCCTATAGGTCTGCATCGAAGCAATTCGGAAATCATAGTTCATCAATGCAAAAACTCCAACCGTTATTCCTTTTTCACCAAAATGGTTCAAACCCGTTCACAACTACTCCACCGTTAATTAAAAATTTCAACAAGAAACAGAGAGGCTGCTATTTACAATTAACCGTCGTCATCTCATTATATCGACGGACAACAAACCTTTTTAAACAATTCAATTCGACCCGGAGTCACCTGTTGGGCGGTTAGTTCATCTTTCTAAATCAGAACTTCAGTTTGAATAGAAGGAATAGCATATGAGTATTTAGTTCACAAATATTCAACGGTCATACTTTCAGCACCATGTTGTTACCAATATCAGAACACTTTGGTGGTTAAACCGATCAACGTTTAAAACCTCCGAGTTCTGTTGACCAGAATTAAAAAATTTAAAAGCCTGTGTACGAAAACAGTTGAACGATTTACAGAGCCACCTATAAAAAAGCAAAACGCAGTCAAATTTAACCCATTAAGGACAATGGAAGAATTTAAGGTAGTGTGTGAACGACTTGAAACTTGAAAAATCTCTATTTCTCAGAGTTGCGAGCTCATTTGGACTCAGAATTTCAAACATGCATAGCATCTACTTCAACTAGACTCCTTAATCTTAATGATTTTTGTATCTGTTAGAGTTTTCGATACTTTGAACAACAATTCTAGATTGTCCTTCACCACCTCAGTACATTTACTGCTTCAGATATAGAGAAAAATTGGTCTAGAAAAAATGCAGTTCTCGATAGAGGGCAGGGCGGTCGTTCTTAGCTCGGAAGTTGTACGCATGGTCAAATCACCAACAATTCCGACATTCAAACAAAAGTATGCGGTCTCCGACACGGATCCCAGACGCCATTTCTGAAAAAAAAATGCTAGATCACTTTGATACCAGACTCATGCGAGCCACCGGTTAACTTATACCGTGTATCGTCGCCTTTCTATTTTGAACACCCTCAAACTTCGGTTCTAGGGTCCTTCAGCATAATTCTTTGAAGCCGCCAAAGATATTGAAAATATAAGACACGAGATCTGCATGGTCCTGAACCTATCAAGTCGAATTATCATGATTCAATGACAGAACAAACTCGCGAGCATGATATTAGCAGAGACAAGAACAAGAAAAATTTAGTTAAATAATTTACCTGAAATCATCTGTAGTACTTTCAACTTTACGATAAACACCATCATGTGTTGGACTAGACTGAGCTGAAATTAAAAATAAAATGTTTATACTTTAAAAAAAAGTTTATCGATTCATTTAAATTGATTTATTTTATTAATTAACATACGTTCATAACTACTTTGATGTTGTAGCATCTGATGAATATTATTAATTGATTGCACATTACCATTGTTCTCAATCACTCCACCTCCATTATTATTTTGCTGAATCGACGATGGCACATTCTCATTACTATTACTGTTATTATTTTGAGAGCTCGTGATATTTTGTTGATTCGAATTTTCAGTAATATTTTTTTGACGATTTTCTGTAATTACTTGACGATGGTTTGTATTATTATTGTTATTACCATTATTTTGATGATTCTGATTCTGGAATATAAATATTTATATTGATAAGAAATGTAATACTATGTAATTCTGTGTTATACAATTAAGAAATTAATTAGTAATTTACTTTTTATTCGATCTTGTTACACGTTTGGCTAAATTTAATATTGACTGGCACCTACGAATAAAATAAATTTACTAAATTTGCATTTAAATTTAGTTTTTCAAAACTCATATAACATCGTTGATTTATTATTTTCGTATTTTTCACGTTATAACGACGTTGTAAATTGATGAACATATAAGATTACAAAAAAATTACTTTCAGACAATAGCAGTCAGCTAGATATAATGATTTGTTTTGTAAAGAAGAATTTCACTGTAGGTTGTAATTATCAATATTGGTAAACATCAATTCAATCGACAACATTTAAAAAAAGAATGAATCGAATTGTAAAATTTTGAAAACTAGTTGAAAGTGGTCCGAAAGTAAATAAATAAATGAAATAATCTCTAGACAGTTTGTCTGCTTAATTAAATAAATAAAAATGTTTATTTTTGTACTTTATTGAAAATTGTACGTCATAATTTCAGTGTCGTTGCCTTACAAAAAAAATTGTTATTTTGTAGGTAGCAGAAAGGGTAAACAAAATATTATTAGCATAATATATTAAAAATGTGCTCAAAAAGCAGGTTTTATCTATTTATAATCTCACCGCTGTCACCAATACTACGATTTTCTTGAATCAACCTAAGAAGTTTGATTAGATTAAATACTCACAAAACGGTTCAATATTTACAAAAAATGTCCCAAAAAACATTCTCACGGTAACTAAAAGTTGTTCTAGAATATCTATTCTAAAACAACCATTAGCTGTCGGAAGAACACTTTTCTCTTACATTGGTGGTTGTAAATACATACTGAATACTTTTGTGAATATTTAATCTAATCAAACCTGCTATGTTGATTCAAGAAAAATGTAGTATTGGTGACAGCGGTGGAATTCTATATAGTTAAAATGTGGTTCTTGAGTATGTAATTCGAATTTTTTACGACTGCTAAATTTATCAACAACCGGTAACAAAAATGTAATTAGAGTGTGATTTTAAAAGCAATAAAATTCAAAAGAAACGGTTCTAACTAGAACAAATCCCGTACACAAATATTATTGGTTTATTGGTAAATGATGGTGCGAAGATGAAGAAAATCAAAATAAAGTAAGCAAAAATCAGTTTCAATGATCTAGATGTGGAGCGGGTCACGCAAAATCATTATCAAATCACATGGAGTCACATGGCTATCGGGCGACCTCTGGATATAATTTGTCTCTCTACGTAAAAAATCAATTAATTCAGTGTTCGGTCCATCTAAGGATTTGGGAAAGCAAGCGTCTGAGAAGCCGACGGTTAGATCGATCTCTAGTATTACTACAAATGTTAACACTAAAAGACACTAAAAATCGGAACACATGCGAATTAGACCTGTTGAGGTCTCTACTTTCAAAAGGCAGGGTTCACAGGAAGATTTCCCAAAAACTCCTAAAACTAAAAAACCAAAGGTTATGACAGCTAGGTCTTTTAGTGATGTGGTAAAAGATCAGCTATTTAGAACTTCTGAATTATCTCAGCTTACTTACAGTATTACGGGGTATTAATCTCTGATATGGTAAGTAATCTGGGTAATAAACCATAATAAAAGAAATATTGAATGTCACTTTTATCCCTGATTTTATGTCAAATAGAGTACCGAACTGGGCTGTGTCGCAGACTTTTTTTCTGATCATCGGTATCTGCAATTCGAATTCGACTTCGGGTCATCCAAAAAGCCTAGCTTTAGAAACAGGAAACGGACAAACTGGAACACCTTTAGAAGTATTCTGGGGACTCGTACTCAGTTGCAGTTCCTACGTATCCTAAATCTACGTGCCATTTAGAGTCTACTCGCAAGTTTTTAAGAAAGGGAAAACCGCAAGGTGCGTGCTGTCCATCCTTCTTTGAAACTTGGCTATTAATGATCAGTTGCTAAACCTGGAAGGTGTTGACTTATGCAGCTAATGTTGCTATTGGCATCTTAAGTAAATATCCTGATACTCTTACGTATCTAATGCAAAGTGCTCTTTGCATCCTTTCTAAATGGACTGATAGTGTGGATTGGAGGAATGTCCACAAAAATCGGCATTAATTATCTTCTTTAGGAAACCACCTAAATTTGACTGCCCAGCTCTCAGTCAGCCTGAGTATCACAGACAAAGACTTGCGGCTCATTCTGGGCCTCCATTCCTTGTCTAGTTAAGCTGGAAACCCAACATTCTAATATAGTTACTGTCAAAATTACAAATTTGCTTTATATTTTGTGTGTTGACTTTTTTATACAAATTTAATCGATTGGCGTAAAAATTAATTTATAACGCAAAATTCAGTCTTTAATAATATTAAATAATCATATTTTTATATAAATATCATTTTTGCACGATCAGGCGATTTTGCATGTTTACTGATTCGTAAATAAACATAGTAAGTTTCGTTTACAAATCACAGGTCAGTAAGTAATTATTTACCGATTATGCAGGCGGTAAGTATAATTACCGGTAAGGGAGACCTCAGGGTGTGATTAAAAACGATTTTCAGTTTCAGTTAAATAATTGTGTACGTCTATTTACTAGCTAAATTTAAATAATATTCTTTTAAAAATATTGCAATTAAAAGATTTAAAAGTAATTTTGAAAAAATATTCGATGAAATTAAGTTTTGCAACAAAAAACCCTATAGAATTATGATGAAACGCAAAGCTTACTATTTTGAAATGACATTTTAAGAAATTTTCTTTAAAACATTAAAACTTGAATTTTGTGAATGAGTTTTATTATTTAAATAATTTTAATTGAATTTTTATTGATCGTGCAAAAAATGAATTAAGCATTTTGGGCATTAAGAGTATTACCGTTTTCGGATATAATAGTGTAATGTATTAAACTAAAAATTGCCCCTCTTTGATATTAGGTGTAAACGCACCAAAGAATTTTAATTTCCTAAATAAAAAACAACATGTCTTCTCTCTCATATAATTCGTCTAATGGAAGACACATCTAATTTTGATTCTGCTTAATTAATAAATAAAAAAGTTAATATTTAATGTACAATAAGAAAGAACCTCAAAATACCACATTGGCGACGAGAACGGGATGCACGAGATTTTTATAAATAAAAAAAAAATCTAAAAAGAAAACAAAATTTGCTTACGTAAGTACAAAACGTGATAAAGTATAACCACAAAAATTTTCTTTAAATTAAAGCAAAAATGCCGAACGATAGTCAAACGTCTGAATCCACCATAGCAGTGGGTAGCTCAAACTCTACGCAAATTTGTAGCATACCCCAGTTGGATTATGAAAGCAACGATTGGCTGGTGTATAAAGGAAGGCTGGAACAACATTTTCTACAAATGGATGTTATAAGACCAGAAAAGAAAAGGGCTGTGTTACTAAATTGTCTAAGTGAAAGAACATATGGCATGTTAATGAGTCTCTGCAGTCCAGAAAACCCTGGTGAAGTTCAATATGAAAAAATATTAAAAATATTTGACGAAACATTTATCATCGCGAAAATCACCTATGTGGAACGTAGAAATTTTTACGAAGCTACAAAAAAAACGGACGAGTCATGTCAAGAGTTTGTTATACGTTTGAGAACGTTAGCTAGTGGTTGTGAATTTAAAACCAGGTTAGAAGAAATGATTTTAGACAAGTTCGTGATAAATATGAGTGGTGCAACGTTTGAAAAATTGTGTAACGAAGCAGAATTAACAATTGCTAAAGCTTTAACATTAGCAAAAAATATGAAAAACGACTGGAGGTCAAAAATGATTTCAGCATTAACGTGGTGAAATCAAAATACAAGATGATACAACAAGATTATAAATCATCATTATATGATAAGAAGACCAACAGTCAACAAAATAAGGCAAACGAAAGTTACAAAAAAAGCAATACAATACTGAAAAAAAACGATAAACACGACGATTCATTAGGATGCAGCAGATGCGGTTTCAAAAATCACAGTGATCAGCAATGCAAATATAAAAGTTTCATGTGCAACAACTGTAAGAAGATTGGACATCTAGCATCAATGTGCAGATCAAGGATGGTGTCATATGTGAGTAATAATTGTAGGCAAAATGAAAAACGTAATATTAAGGAAGATGATAGTAATAGTAATGATTCTTGCATTAATTTTATATACGCCATTTTTTAGAATAATATAAACAAACCAGTTGAATTAAAGTTACGAATTTACGAAAAAAAAATTAGATTTCAAATTGATTCTGGGGCAGTGATTTCTGCTATTCCTTACGAAATGTTTAAAAATCATTTAAGTAATGTGAAATTAAACGACGATAATACGACGGTATACGGATACGGTGGAAATAGATTAACGGTAAAAGGTTCATTACTATGCAATATTAATCATAATACTATTCAAAAGGAATTTAAATTTTTAATAATAGATGGAGCCTCGGATCCAATATTAGATAGAGATTTTTTTAATGAGTTTAATATAACTAAAGGGTCATTCCATTTTAAAGTCAACCTTCAAGCTAAATTTTTTTTCTTCACAAAACTGTAACTGTGGCCTAAAATTTTTTTTTCATATATTTTACTATAAGATATGGCAACAATTGTGAAAATTCCAATATAGTTATTTTGTTTAGAATGCAATTAAGCGCATGGTTGTGAAAAAGGCTTAATATACGAATGAAAATATATCTAAAAAGAATATAGCATAGCACAAATATAATAAACTGAATTGTTTTAGACTTTTTATTTTCTGTAAGCTAAAGTTTGGAGTGTCTGAATTGGACTGCTTTGCTTTCCAAAAAAATGAGGTAAGCACTCTGAACACATGAATTCTTTTGTGTTACGTTAGTCACGTTACGTTAGTCACACATCGTTTAAATCAAAAGCGTCAATTTATGAAAAACTGACATATTTTTTAAAAACTTATTGGCTTTTTTAAGCAATACATTAATTACATTGAAGAAACTTACCAATAAATTTTATATTTCATTTTCAACATCTAGAGAATTTTGGTTCATAATTTAGGTGTAGCGAAATCCGAAATTCGACGTCCACGCCGTGCTGCCTGGTTAATGCTGACAGAATTAGGTTGGTGTACCGGAGACAAGCAGGGTAAAAACTGCTTAGTCAATCATGGTACATCATGGCGAATTGGCGCCTTAAAACCAATGCGACTCAAGCGTCTGTTCTCCATGGTAGGGGCGGCTTGAAGCGGGCGTCTGTCTTGGATCAAGCGGCTCGCTATATAAACGTGTCAAAAGGTTGTTTCTGGTAACCTTAAGATGCAGAACGGACCCATTCACGACAATTTGGGTTGGGCCTAAGGTTAACACCCTAACCCCGGAAAAAAAATTATTTGTTAAATTTGGAAATCAGAAAAGAAAAACAGACCCGGACAAAAACAACAGAATTTTACCTGGACGTGAAAAAGGACCAGACTACCGAATCGGAACGTGGAACGTGCGCAGCCTGAGCGCTCCTGATGCTCTTATAAGTCTAGAAACAGAGGCTGAAAGGTATGGGATGGATATCATAGCTCTGCAAGAAATTAGACAGCCAATAATCGGAAAACAAGATTTGGATAGTCACTCTCTATACTGTAGTGGTCATCCTTCTCGAAGAGAATTTGGAACTGGCTTTCTTGTTGGTGCACGCATACAAGAAGCCGTGATGAAATTCATCCCGGTCAGTGAGAGGATTTGCTACCTACGTGTTCGTGGTACATATAACAATATCTCTCTTATTGCCGTGCATGCACCTACTGAAGCTAAGACCGTCGACGAGAAGGATAATTTCTACATAGCACTGGAAGAGGTTATGAAACAAACACCAACACGCGACCTCACTATGGTTCTTGGTGACTTTAATGGGCAGGTTGGAAGAGATATCTCTTATGGAAATGTGGTGGGCCCCAACAGTCTGCATTTGAATTCGAATGATAATGGTGAGAGAATGACTGAGTTTGCATTATCAAATAATTTGAGAATTGCCAGTACTTTCTTTCCGCACCGATCGATTCATAAGCAGACATGGGTCTCACCGAATGGAAACACTCGAAATCAAATTGATCACGTGCTAGTTACAGCACGTTTCTTTTCGAGTGTTCTGGATGTGCGATCCTTTAGAGGTGCATACATTGGAAGTGACCACTTTCTTGTATGTGCTAAAATAAGGTTCCACTTCCCATACCCAAGCATTCCGAAATTCAATCAACGGAAACGATTTAACATCTCATCACTAAAGAATGCAGAACCAGAAGAGAGATATCAAAACCATATTGCCGAAACATTGGAGAAATCAGAAACCATTAATGGAGACGTCGATAAGTCATGGTATTTGCTCAAAGATGCTGTTTTAAGCGCTGCTGAGGGAATACTTGGACGACCACAAAACCACTCCCAGAAGCCATGGATGGATCAAGCATGTCTTGACGCTATTCAATACAAAAGAGATTGCTATCTGAAATGTCTGCAAGGACGCAACACCAGGTCCACGAAGGAGAACTATAAACTGGCAAGACAAGCCGTTACAAAGTTATGTAGACGAACGAAGAGAGAATGGTGGAAGAGAAAGTGTGAGGAGATTGAAAGCTTCAATAAGGAACATCAATCGCGTAACTTCTTTCAACAGGTTAAAACCTTAAAGAAGGGCCCTCAAACTAGATCGACTGCTATTCAAAACGAAGATGGGGAGCTACAAGTAGACCTTAAAAATATATTAGATACTTGGTCCGCTTATTTTGAGAATCTTCTCAACTTAAGTGACCAGAAACAAGTCGGGCGACGAGCAAAGCTTATTCGTGCGTCAAAGGTACATGTAGACGAACCCACCAAAGAGGAATTCGATGCGGCGCTGTCAAAATTAAAATGCAATAAAGCACCTGGTATCGACGATATAACATCCGAAATGATTGTACATGGTGGTGAAACTCTATCCTTAAGATTGTTTGAACTTGTTCAAATGATCTGGAGGACTGAAACCATGCCACAGGACTGGAACACAGCTATGCTGATACCAATCCATAAAAAAGGTAATCGCCTACAATGTGCAAACTACAGAGGAATCGCTCTACTCTGCACAGCATATAAGATCTTTTCTTACATTTTGCTATCCAAAATCAATCCTTTTGCTGAACAACTGTTTGGAGAATATCAGTGTGGCTTCCGGCGGGGCCGAGGTACCACCGATGCACTTTTCTCGATAAGGATGATTTTGGAAAAGTGCCGAGAGTTCAACATACCAGTGCACCAACTCTTCATTGATTTCAGGCAGGCCTACGACTCTCTCGAACGAGAGACTCTATGGTCTGCTCTGGTGTCAATGGGAATTCCTGGTAAACTGGTATCACTATGCAAAATGACAGTACAGAACTCTCAATGCTGTGTACGAGTAGAGAACGAAATATCAAGGTTTTTTAAAGTCGACTCCGGGTTAAGACAAGGTGATGCTATCTCTCCTATACTTTTTAATTTAGCCTTGGAATATGTGTGCCGTCAAAAGAAACTACCGACTAACAACAATATCTTGTCAATAAACTCAGTACAGATGATTGCATACGCTGATGATGTTGTCATCCTCGGCCGAAGTGAAGCTGTTATGAGTGAGACTTTTAAGTCGCTTGAGAGTGGAGCTAGAAATATTGGTCTTCAAATTAACTACAATAAAACCAAACATATGAATGTTTCAAGAGAGTCTGAGAAGAAAGATTTGATGTGCGGCGATGAACGAATTGAGGGAGTTGAATCTTTTAAATATTTGGGATCAATGCTTGACTCAAACAACAGCATACTTACAGATATAAAAGCTCGAATCGCTGCAGGTAATCGAACTTTCTACTCAATCAAACCTCTCCTTGGATCTCCGTATGTATCAACTAACACCAAGCTCAAGTTATACAAGACATTGATTAGACCGGTTGTGATGTATGGATCACAAACGTGGACCCTTACACAGAATGACGAATCGCATTTATCTGTATTTGAGCGTAAGATATTACGCTACATTTTTGGTCCACTTAAGACAGACGATGGAGAGTATAGAACCCGATATAACTTTGAGATCAGAGACCTTCTTGAGGGTCCTGATATAATAGGTTGTATCCGTTCTAATAGGATTGCTTGGTTTGGGCATGTTCTACGAGCCGATTCACAGTCTGGAATGATTAGAAAAATGTACGTTAGTACCCCAGGGAGTGGGCGACCGCGAGGTAGACCACGACTACAATGGGAGACTGACGTAATAAACGACCTTAAAAAAATCGGCTGCCATGGTAATTATGTCGCTGTTGCGAATGACCGTGGTGAATATTCGAAGCTGATTAGCCTGGCAACGCTCCTACATGGAGCATGAACGCCGTTTAAAAAAAAAAAAATTTAGGTGTTAATTTAATGGTATAAAAAATGTTACGTTAGTCACATTTAAATTTTTATTTAAAAAATATCTAAAAATTTTAATTTAAATAAAAAAGCTTTCTGATTTAGATAAATAAACTCGATGTACATTTTAAAAAGTCAACAAGTGCTTAAAATAATCTTTACTATTTTAGTTATAAGGAAACAAAGTTGTGAATTTCGGTATAAATGTTACGTTAGTCACTTTGGAATGACCCTAAAATTAATATAAACAATATTAAATCTAACGAAAATGATATTAAAAATCTTTTTAAAACAGATTTTCGTAAATTAAAAGACGTAAAGATAAAACTTGAGTTAGAACATTCAGTTCCTAAACCAATTTATTGTAAAGCACGCCAGGTTTCTTACGCCTTTAAAAATGAAATATAATCCCAATTACGAACCCTAGAAAAAATGGGCATAATTACGGAGTGTGAAAGCACACAATGGGGAACACCTTTGGTGCCTATTTTAAAAGAGAACGGAAAAATTCGGATATGTGCTGATTATAAAGTTACGTTAAGTAAATATCTTAAAGATACTAATTTTCCATTACCACGAATTTCAGATCTTCTAATAAAGTTAAGAAACGGAAAATATTTTTCAAAAGAAGTTAGCTAAAAAAGTTAGCTACCTGGAGTACTCACATAAGCAATTTCACAATGAATCGTTTGCCATTTGGTGTAAAACCGGCCACCGGTATTTTTCAACGAGAAAAAAAAAGGTTTAGGTGATGAACCAGGTGTAGCTTATTTTTTGGATGACATAGTCATTTCAGGTCCAGATTTAGAAACGCACAATACTAGGTTAAAAAAGGTATTAGAAAGATTGCGAAATGCCAATCTTAGATTAAATAAAGAAAAATGTGTGTTTGCAAAAACCGAAATTAATTATTTGGGCCACAACGTAAATGCAATGGGTTTATTCAAAGTAAACAAGAACGAGTCAATTTCAAATTTTCCACAGCCAAATTCAATTACAGATGTAAGATCATTTTGTAGTCTAGTAAATTTTTTTGAGAACGCTAGAAGAAACGTGGACACTAAAATGGATCTAATCTATAAGTTACTTAAAACTGATAAAGAGTTTATGTGGACAGATGATGCTAATAAAGCATTCGAAAATATAAAAAGCGAACTAACGGCAGATCACGTACTAGTACATTTCAATCCAGATTAACCCATAGTTTTAACGTGTGATGCCTCAAACGTGGGAATAGGTGCGGTACTGTCGCACAAATTTTCCGACGGAACTGAACGTCCAATTGAATTTATTTCCCGAGTTTTATCAGAAACGGAACGTAATTACGGAGTGATTGAAAAAGAAGCGTTGGCTATAGTCTACGCAGCAAAAAAATGTTTTCAGTACCTAATAGGACGAAATTTTGAACTTGTTACGGATCACAAACCACTGTTAGCAATTTTCGGTGATAAGAAGGGCATTCCAGTAATGTCAGCAACTCGGTTACAACGTTGGGCGTATCATCTAAGCGCGTTCAATTATACGTTAAGGATGTTAGCTCAAGCAAAGACATTGCCGATCCGATCTCAAGATATCTGTGCAGAACAGTCGATGTTTTTGATGACACGGTAAACGAAGTCAATATAAACTATTTATGGTTCGCATGCAATAACTCGAATAATCTTATCGGTGCTTCAACAGTAAGAGAGGAAACTTTAAAAGACGAAATACTTAGCGATGTGTTACGTTTTGTAGGGCAAAATACATTTAAACAGACGGTCCGTACAAACCATACTACGAAAAACCATAATCCGAAATTAACGTGGAGAACGGGATTGTGATGTGGGGATACCGCGTCATAATGCCTAAATCAGTGCGCACGCAAATTTTGAACCGAATTCATGAAACTCATTTGGGTATAGTTAAAACAAAATCAATTTTGCGTTCTTATGTTTGGTGGCCTAAAATGGATGCAGATATAGAGAATTTGATTAAAAGCTGTGAAGTCTGTGTATCTGTGTTACCCAATCCACCTAAAGCTACTGTAATATTTTGGCAACAGCCAGAGAAACCTTTTGAGAGGATTCACATGGATTTTGCAGGACCTATTGCAGGATTAAATTTTCTTATAGTCATTGATGCATATTCAAAATGGATAGAAGTATTCTATACGAAACACTCAACGTCTTCTTTTGTGGTCATATGTTTACGTAAATTTTTTTCACGTTTCGGATTACCGAAAAGAGTTGTCTCAGATAACGGTACGCAATTTGTGGCAGCAGAAGCAAATGAATTTTTAAAATCAAATGGAATTAAACATTCGTTAACTGCTCCAGGTTATCCGGCGACAAATGGGGCTGCGGAAAACGCAGTTAAAACGGTTAAAAATGCAATTAAGAGCAGAAGAAAAGATGATATAGATGTTGTATTAGATAGTTTTCTGACAGATTATAGAAATTCAGTTCACTGCACAACTAAAAAAAACACCATATTCATGTATATTCAATTTCAATCCTAGAGTCAAGTTAGATCTTTTAAATCCAAACAATTTAGAGAAAAATATCGACAGTTATTGTCACGAAGAAAGTCGAAAAACTCGAAAATTTGAGATTAACGAAAACGTTAAGATTGCGTATTACAATAGTTCGAAGAACGAAAGAGTGTGGGTAGATGCAATTATTAAAAAGGTCTATGGGCCGCGAATGTACCTATGTTGTATGCAATCGGGTAGACTTATTAAACGTCACGTTAACCAAATCAAAAAATTTATCAAAGATGAAAATTTAAAGTACAATGCTAAACTTAATTCAAGTCAACAACGACAAAATAATATAATTTTTGTTCAAAACAAACGAACGATTAATAATAATCAACCAAATTCTAAGGTAAATGAAAATATAGATGTTCAAAGTAATGTAAATGGTTTTGCTTCAAAGAGACGAACCAATATCTAATGTACATGAAGATGTACAGAAGAATTTTGTAAACCCAAGCGAAAGAAATTTGCGGATCAGAGGAGAAATAAGAAAACCGATAAGATTTGATGATTAAATTTTTAAAATATATTTAAGAGTGTAGGAAAAGGAATTAATAGTTGTCATGTAAACATTTTTGTGAAATTTTGTTTGTAAAAAAAAAGCTATAGATATATAAAGGAAAAAGAAATGTTTATCTATTAAAAGAAATAAAAAAAAATATAATTTTTAACATGTAAAGGGGGAACGTGTGTAATGTATTAAACTAAAAATTGCCCATCTTTGATATTAGGTGTAAACGCACCAAAGAATTTTAATTTCCTAAATAAAAACCAACATGTCTTCTCTCTCATATAATTCGTCTAATGGAAGACACATCTAATTTTGATTCTGCTTAATTAATAAATAAATAAGTTAATATTTAATGTACAATAAATAAATACGTGTTTTGTTTTAAACCTAAAGAACCTCAAAATACCACAATTAGAGATCTCGGCTTCGTCTCGATCTCAAAACATATATCCTCAATCGGTAAAACACTCTTACTGCCCTTAATACTTAAATAACTATAAAACATATTTATTTATTAAATATATTTTTATTTTATTTTGCATGTTTTAAGATTAAAAAAGTTAGTTGTCAAAAGTACGAATTTAGTACCAAAAATCTGTTACAATTTTGTAAACATTTGTTATAATTAGTTTGTATCTAAGGATGTACAAATTTGAGTTACAGAATACCATTTTTGTACAAAGTTGTTAAGCATTTTGGTGAAATTGACAATATTGTCGATTGACAAATATGTGTTCGGGAATAGGGTCCCAGATTGGAAAGAGCAAGAGGGCTTGAACTGAAAATGAAAAGTGATGTGCTACAACTCATACAGATTCGTTTAATTTGTTACCATTAAGTAGCATTAGAATCAATATCATCAAATTCTACTAGAATACATCAAATCGACCTAAAATCGAACATAATAACAAATTTTCTATAATCAACAAATTTTATAGTGCGACTTTGAAACTGAAATGCAATTTCAAATGCAATATGCAATTTCAATGCAATGCAATATTAGAAAATGTTTCATACGAAAGGCGATGAAGTTCTAACCTAAGCGATAAAATAGACAAATTGTGACCGTGCAGATATTTATGAAAATTTATAAGTCCAATAATAGTGAATCTTGAATAAAGCTTTTAGTTTTTTAAATAGTACTATTGTGTGTGCTATTGTCGGTTGAATTTTGTTTATGTGTAAGGAGAGAAGCTTCAATGCATCGTGGGTGATTAAAATTGTTTATGCTTTAAATTTTCAGAGATCGGATAGATTAACATCAATGTAAAATTTTCTAAATCATCCCTCAAAATAAAATATCATTACGTCAAAAAGCAAAAACCGAATAAAAAGGTTATATACAAAAGTTGAATAAAAGAAATAAAAAATAATTCACCTACCTGTGGGCTTCTTGGTATTTTTTGAGCTTCATGCGGTGGCGATGGAGTTTCTTGTTTAAAAACCGTTAAATGCGTATTGAAAGCCAATAGTGCTTCGCTAAAATTAAAATAAGAATAAAAAAATTGACAAACATTTATTGTTGTTAATTTTCATAAATATGTTAAGCTTTTTTTTTATATCGATAAACTGTTAAAAGTTGTATTTTTTTATTTAATATTTACCTAATATATCCATTGTTCGACAATTCGCCGCTTAAATCTAAATCAATATCATCAGCCCATCCGAGGCGACCTAAAAGTAAACAAATGAAAATTTTCGGTGAGTCATTTATTGATCAAAAAAGATCCCCTTTTGCAGTTAATCATTTTACAAACATTAGCATAACCAGCGCTTAACAACAAAACCGCTAAAAATGTTCCAAGAATGTAAAAGTTATCGACATCCCGAGCAAAAATTAGTTATAGGGAAAACCTGAATACAGTCAGGGCGTGATCAGGGCCTGGTGTAGGGCAATCTGATGTGGGCCTGTTCCGGGTCTGATTTAGAATACCCTTTTAGGGTTAACTTTATTTGAATATATCCTACCCTGATTAGGTTCTTCGTATTTGACCTCTAGCTGAAATTTCAATTGGTTAAAATTCACTATCCATTTTAAAAATATATAGTTAAAATCGTTTCATGTATGTTTTAGTTATCGCTTCTCGGCTGAAAACCTATAAAAATAGTGATTAAGGTGGTATGTATGTTTTAATTTTTTCAATTGTAATTTTTTTTATTTTAATTTGGTTAATTTATGTATATAATATGTAAATTTATATCAGAGTCTGGCCCGGGTATCCCAATCAGGGTCTGATCCGATTATCCCAATCAGGGTCTGATCCGGTAATCCCAATCAGGACCTGATAAGGCAAAAGCGTTATACTCATGATCACGTCCCAATCAGGCTGCCCTACTAACGCCTGATCCGGATTAGGGCAAATCTGATCTGGGCCTTACTTGAGCCCTGATTTCTGTTCGGGATGCTTGTCATTTGACGTATATATTTGTTTACTGCGTCATCGCTGAATTCAAACGACTGATCCCACAATGGCTATTCACTCGAGTTAGCTTAAATTGTTTAATTTATGTATACTTTTATAAAATATTTAATATGCAAATTTATACAACCATTACAATTTCTTAAACTAAGTTGTTTGAAAATGACAGAAAACGTGTTTCAAATAAAACAATGAAATGTAATCGAAAACATGTTTAAGCATTTTTTATTTAAGATTTTAATCTCCAAATTGATTTCGGTGTAAATCTTACTTTAAAATAGAAAAAATTTCTGTAATATATCATAAAAAAATGACGGATTTGTGTTAATCAACTGAGTTTAGAACTGTTATACAGATAATCTCATATATTTTTTTCCGACCACAGCTTTCAAAACTAAAAGGTGAACTACTGCATATATCGAAAGTATCAAGTTTTTAATTTAGTCATTTGGTTGACGTTTAACTTGTTATTAATTATCTGAATTCATAAATAATGCAACTCATTGCTTATTTGACCATTCATTTTTTTGTTTGGTTTTGGTATTAAAATTACTAAAACCAGTTAAGACGCAAAATTTAAGTTTTTTTTAACGAACTAATTTGTCCTCCTTGTATCACTTTTGTAAACAATAGCCAAGGTATGCAAAAACAGTTCGTAGAAACATTTCGAAGGAACACGGGAAAACATTTCGTATGAGCCATTATTTCACATATGTATCACGCTGATACATATTGCCTACGCACGTATGCATGGAAGTTTAAATGTTGGATATGCCAGACTATAAAATTATATTTTGCCATTTTGGTATAAGTGCTATAAACACGTTTGCACGAGGTCCATTATTTTGCAAAAAGAACTTGAATTATAAAAGGGGTAGTATTAAATGAATTCGTAACGAGTTCCAATTTGAATAAAAAATAAAATATATGTAAACATTGGAAACAAAATAGTATGCATCATATAATCGCAAGAATGTAAAGTTAAGGTTTTTTGACATATGTGGAGTTTAGACCCACATTAAGTGGACCCACAATAAATCCAAAATAGCTTACGTCCGTCTGTCATATACTATTTTATATTCGCCACAAGCAAAATATTTTAAAAAATTGTTTAATCGAAATCAAAATTCCATAAATTTATGATAAAAATATGTTGAACAAGTAACCTTTGACCAAAGTATTTGTTATTTTTTCAAACTAATTATATATAACTGTGACAATAAAAAATAACAAATATTTTAATTGGATTATGAAATTTTGAATCGAAAGGTTCATTTGATAAAAAATTTTATTTTTTATGCAATTTATATAAATTTAAATGTTTTTTACTTTTTTGAACGTAACTATGACAGCAAAATATATGGTTAAAAAGTGACACTTTACGATCGCAAATTACAGTAATAAAGTAATACTTCAATATGTAGGCTAGTAAAACAGTTTTTTTTCTGAAACAATTGAAAAGGGGACACGAAATGTATATCTTGATATATATTTTTAAAATGTATAACGTTTTTTAATCAATTAAAAGATAATAATTTATCATATCAAAGATAATTATCATATCATTATCAAAGATAATAATTTATCATACATTCTCTGAAATGCCGATTATTGACATAATTTTGTCGTTTAAATTAATGAATGATTTTATATTTTGATTTTTCAAATGTTATATTGTTGTTTAATTAATTAATTTGTTGTTTTTTAATTTTTTGCACAATTTTGTATTAAATTCTGTACGACTCCGTCTACTTTGCCGTTTAGTTAAAAAATTATTTGACTGCAAAAAAGATTGTGTTGCACTCATTTGAGTACAACAAAATCTTTGTTGCACTGAATGAGACAAAAAATAACTTTTATTTGTATTATCAACAGCAAAAAAAATAAAATTTAAGAATAAAATTTTATTTGAGTGCATAAGAGACTCATTCGATTACAACAAAGTCTAACAAAGTATAAGCTAAAAGTTCGGAATTAAAATTAACAAATTGATGCAACTTTTCTAAAAGAGATTATTTCATGCTGTCACGTTTTTCAACCTTCCATTAAAATGATCTAGCTCTCAATTTGATAAATGTTAGTCCCAATTTCCTTCTTGATTCGATCACTGATTGGTAGGCAAACACACCAGATTTTAAGATGTATTCAACGTGTTTATTGGTTCACAACAACAGGCAAATAATACAGCAAGCAATATTCCTTCAATAGTTTTAAAAACTCCAACGGTTGACTGTAGATGTTACCAACATAACCACAGCGTCCAATATAAAACACAAAAGATTTCTATTCAATACCACTTAAAGCTTTATTCACAACTAAAAATTCACTTTACTTTTATTTACACGATTTAATGTTCACGATACAACGTGTTTACAGTTAATTAATCACTTAACATAATTTCATTCACATAAATTGCAAATGGAATTCCCTAAATCAATTTTGATGTATTTCGAGAATATTCACTACGAACGTGCGATAAGGGCTGCGTGATCAAGAGGGTAGTTAGCCGTTAGGGCTCATGTTTGATTTATCGTATATCCTAAGCTAGATAGCACACATACCTGATAATTGATCAGCTTATCGGAACCCAAACAGCCACATGCTATGTCGGATTCTAGGATCATGTTTGCTTTACCAGCGTACCCTAAGTCAGACAGTACGCATACCTTGTGTCACTTTAGTATCATATACCTGATTTATTAGCTTACTCTGGGTCAGACAGCACATCTGTACGATATGCACAAACATTTTTTCGTTTCTTTGTTCCTTGAATACAGCTAGCGCGACTGTTGCACCAGTTATAACTGGAACTATATTCGTTTCAGGCTATACAATAGTACACAATCTTTTAATATATTTTTTTAATAGATTGCTAAATAAAGTATAAGTTAGGCAGATAGGATACCAGAATTCGAAAAGGCATCAAAACATTTGGGCTTATTAGCTGTTGATGGGTAACAATAGTACGTTTTCTTTGACTAAAGGCAATTGCATAGATTACGAAACTAATTTTTTTCAATTTCATCTTATCGTTCCTTCACCTTCTTAATCCAGTCATGATATATTTTATTCAACCAAACCATCTTTTACTTTATTAAAATAAAAATATAAATAAAATTAGTTCATATAATATGATAAAAAGCAATAAAAAAATTGATAAATATCATAAATTACTTACTTTCGAAATCGAGAAATATTTTTTTTTTAAATATAAACATGTTTTAAAATTTCATTCTATATTGATTACCGATTAAGCATTAATTGTGAGTGAAATATATAATGGATAGGTGCATAATTATGTACATTATATGTTATGATTAAACGGGTTTAATATATACAAATAGATAAAAATTAAAAAATAACGGTAACTGTTTCATTAAAATTCAATTCAATTAAACTCAATATTGTTATCTGGGTGATTCTCCAAAAAGGGTACATTTTATGTCCAAGCAATTTTTCTTATGTAAATAATTGTACAAATTCTGTGTATGCTAGTGGAAATTGCAACGTGTTTCTAAGAGAATTAAGCAACAGTATAAAAGAAGCAATTTAGTTTTATTTTTATTGAAAAATATGATCTCCAAACGTGATAAATCACGTCCGTGGACTGTCCCAAGACTGAAGTTTTAAAATAAAAAGATTCAAAATCAAAATAATAATTACATTAAAAATAAAAAATATACTGTATGAAATAAATAAATATGTCTACTTATTGTACCTCAAACCTTTATCATGAACAGATTAACAAAATCAGTTTTACAGCAGAAACTAGAATGTCCCAAGAATTTCAGTCACTTCCGTGGACAAAATGTTTATTTCTTCTATTTCGTCATAGATGGCATTACAAGAACCAAATCTATGATTTATAAATTGTCAGTCAGCCATATTAGCTTTCGAGAACTTTTGTTAGCAGGTTGAGTGTTCTAATAGTGTTCAATTTGCCATAGAACATCTAAATTTTAAGTAGGGCAAGATCATAGAGTCACATTCGTGGACATCATAATTCTGTAAGTAATTACTAAATTTAAATTTTTATTGTAGTTATAGTAAAAGTGAATTATATATATAATACATTTCAAAGAACAACTTCCTAAAACCAAAATGTAATCATTCACAGAATGTTTTTAATGAATTTATCACATCCGTGGACATCACGTCCGTGGACATTCAATGTCTCCGTCGGGACAGCTAAGTAACAGACGTGACACAAACAATGATAGTGTGATCTTTAATATTTATAAATGATTTTTGTTGATAAAAATTTAATTAACTTACATTATTATCATGTTATAAGCAAAATTAAGAAAAGCTTGTCGGAAAATGAAATCCTTACACACTGTGATTTTTCACAGAATTATAACTGCAAATATTCTGAGGAAGTACAAGCAGTACACTTTGGCGGATCGAAAATCAGGTTTCTTTAGACATAATAGTTGTTTATTATCACTATGGTAGTAGTTGTTTATTACCACCATCACATCTGTGGACAAGTAAAGATTTAAAAGTTTTTTTTTCTTAAAATTTCTCAAATATGATCTGGGCCAATAGTATGACTTAATACAGCAAGTTATTATCTAATAAAAAACATAATAATAACGATTTTTATTTCATGTTTAAAATTCAAAAATTTGTTTTTTCAAACTACCCCTTTTCAGGAGAATGACCCATCTTCAATTTTAACTTCTTAAAATTTAAAAATTAATCGTATATTGTATAACGATGTCATAATCATATTCATAGTATGCCAGTATGTATAATCACACGTACAGGAAATGTTCACCCTGCCAAGTTATTCGCTTTTTCATAAACATATAAGAGTTAAAAGGGAACACCATTTCGAAAAACATAAAATTTATTTATTCTAGTACAATTTTGTTTAATATTTGTTTGTTTGTTTACTATAAAAATTACAGTTTATCAAACCTCAAACTGCTCTTTTTTGTTCTAAAGTAAAAATATTCACAAAAACGGAATTTACAATAGGCGTGTTCCATTGCAGATCAAACTTACTCAAATCTGCTTTGATCTACTCTACCTCAAACACGTTGTGTAGTTGAAAAGCAGTTTATTTTTAGATTTTATTTAGATCCGTTATAAATTTGTTTTTGGTATTTTTAATGATAAAATGGACCAGTAAGATCTAAATATCAGCCCAAAATAAATTTGTTTGATAATAATAAAATTGTGAGGCTATATTTCAAAAAATTTCATATTTTCGGCGTTCCATTGGTGATCTACTCAAAAGCTGCTTTGAGCAGCTATTTTGTTCCAATGGAACGCATGTAATAATGAATATGAATAAATAGGGTAAAATATTTTATGAGACATGAACGTGAATGACTTGTAAACTTACTGTAATTAATGGTATAATATAATGCAGGTGTAAACAAAACATTATATTATACCAGAAGTGACTTGTCAGAAAAACATGAGGAGTCGACATTTTGTGTTGTCATGTGTATAAATAAGCTTATTTTCATAATACAAGTAATTGTTGCATTTAATTATTGAATATATATAAATATATTAAGGATATATTGCATGGCGCAGTTGCAAATAAACCGAAAATAGAAGGAAACGTTTTACTTTTATTTTGGGGAGAAATATATGAAATAATTTGGTTTAGTTTTTTTTTCGTCTTGAATTCGTGGAAATTTACACGTCAGAGATATAAAAGAAACAAAACAAAATGGAAGGACCAAAGCACCACCACCATTAAATTTTAGAAATAAAAACATTCAATTAAGTTGGTCGAACTTTCACAAACAGTTCCAGATAGATATGACGGCAAATGAAGTAGATAAAAAGGCTGAAGCTGTGAAAATCGCAATATTCAAAAACTAAATTGTAGAAGAGGCGAATAAAATAATTGAAACATTAAAGTTTGATACAGAGGATGTCAATACTCTTGATAAATTAATAAAATAATTTAATAAATATTGTGTACCAAAGGTAAATTTACTATATGCGATGAAATACAAGGGTCATCAAACAGCATTCAGGAAATAAAGTTAAATCAAAATAATTTTTATAAGAATACTACTAACAATAATTTAAACTATAAAAATGATTCTAAATTTAATACTAATAATAACAAAAAACAAACACAAGAAAAACTTTCAAAATCTGTGACTTCGTCAAAAGTTCGTCAAAAATGTGTCGTAGATGTTGGGAAAATCACCCATATCAAAGTAAATGCACAGCTTATTCCAAACTATGGAATATTAAACATTATTTTACTAAATGTTGCAAAACGACAAAGATAGACGAAATTCATGATATTAATAATGAACAGGAGTCAGATGATTTTGAAGATTTTTATGTGCAAACAATAGATTAAGAAAAAAATAAGACAGATGATAACGTTTTATTTTTAAATAAAGTTTAAATTTTAAATAACAATGTTAGTCAAGGTAGGAGTTGGTATGAATATTTTAAAATTGAGGAAACAATAGTTCGAGTTAAAATAAATACAGGAGCCGATGTTAACGTAATCCCACATTCTATTTTAAATCAAATATGAAATGACTTAGTATTTAGTAAAACGGATGTAATTTTACGGGCTTTCGGGGGTTCAAAAATAATTCCGCTGGGAATGGTTGATTTAAAATTGAAATTTAAAAAAAAAGGATATTGTTGAAAGTTTTTTAGTAGTAGAATCGAATGTCCATAGTATAATAGGATTACCAACCACTAAAAAATTTAAGTTGATTGCAAATATTAACGAGATCGCATTGGATCGTGATAACTTCATCAATAAATACAAAGAAGCATTCAATGGGTTAGGAAAATTCCCGGAAAAATTAAAATTATCTTTAAAAGATAATGCAACACAAGTTTCTCGACCTCCAAGACGAATAGCAATCGCGTTAAAAGACAAAGTTGAAAGCGCTCTTAAGAAATTACCTTGTCACGATATTATTACACCATTGCAAATACCAACTGAATGGATAAGCAATTTAGTTGTGGTATAAAAACCAAATGGTTCTCTGAGAATATGTTTAGATCCCAAATTTCTTAACTAAGCGTTGAAAATGGATTATTACGAAATTCCTAAATTAGAAGATTTGACGACGAAATTAACCGGTGCTGAATACTTCATACCGTGTTAGACTTAAAAGATGGGTTTTACCAAATCGAATTGGAAGACGAATCTAAAAACTTTGCTAAATCAATTAAATTTTAACTTTTTTTATTTTTTAAATATAGTTCTAACCTTCCTTTAAAATATATCAAATTTACAAAGAGGCATTAATTCGTGTTCTTGAGATATTTAATTTTAAAGATTTTTAGTCATTCTAAAATTCTAATTGTTCATTATTTTTTCGAACAATTTTTATCATCAAAAAATTTTAACCACTGAAGTTCGAGAAAATAATGAACAATTACAATTTTAATCGAACTAAAAATCTTTAAAATTAAATATCTGAAGAACACGAATTAATGCCTCTTTGTAAATTTGATATATTTTAAAGGAAGGTTAGAACTATATTTAAAAAATAAAAAAAAGTTAAAATTTAATTGATTTTAAAAAATTTTGAAAAAATGAAAAAAAATTCGAATTTCAGCCGTACTAAAAATCTTTAAAATTAAATACCTCAATAACAAGAATTTTTGCCTCTTTGTAAATTTGATATTTTAGAGTAAGGATAGAACTATTTTCAGAAAAAAAATTAATTAAATTTCAATTGATCTTTGACCCTAGCGCCATCTTTAAAAAAATTTTTTTAATATTTTTATTTAAAAACTAATTATAAAAACAGTAAATTAATTTTTTTTCAGACGACTAATTAATCATCTATCAAACAAAAAAAAGTTTGATGAAATTGGTATAGCCGTTCTTGAGCAATTTAATTTCAAAGTTACATCGGATTGGCAGAATTTTCATTTTTCATGCATGTTGGGGTGCCCCCTATGCTCAAACTACGCACTTTAAAAAAATTTTAAAATAAGTTGTATTTTTTATTTTGTCCATACTACTTATACGCCAAGTTTCAGGAAAATCAAAAATGGTCAAGTTCAAATTTCGACTTTTTCACCTGCGTAGATCACGTTTTTCATTTATACAAAATTGAATATTTTTTATGCATGTGTTACAAAAAAGTTATTTATAATAGTCTGTTATATGTATGTATCCAAAAATTTCTTAATTTGTAAATTTGAAAATTTGAAAATTGTTACACTTGCAAATGATAGGCAGATTTTTGTTACAATAATAAAAAATTAAATTAAAAATATATAATAGTCTATAAACAAGACGTTGTTTTTTGTAAGTGCAAATTTACAAATTAAGAAATTTTTGGATACATATAACTCTAATACAAACATACAAGAACCTCACTTAAATTTAAACAATTCTGAGAATCAAATTGAGGAAAATAGAGAAAACATTCCTAACGAAATTATGAGAGAACCAAATGTTAATAACAATAATTATCAAGAAATACGTAAATCAGGAAGAATAACTCGAGGTCCAAATCGTTTTCGAGATTATGTCAGATTTTAAGGCTACATTTTTTTTTATTTAATATTCATCAACATTTAAAATATTCATTGTATTTTGGTGAAAAATTTAAACAGAGGGAGGGAGATATGTATATTAAGTAAAATCTTATTTATTATTAGTAAAATCTTATTTAAAAAAAAAATTAAGAATTTAAATAGAAGAATAAATCTAAGTTCAGAATTAGGAGGGAGATGTTTATGCAATGTAAACTTATTGTAATTAATGGTATAATATAATGCAGGTGTAAACAAACATTATATTATACCAGAAGTGACATCAGAAAAACATGAGGAGTCGACATTTTGTGTTGTCATACGTATAAATAAACTTATTTTCATAATACAAGTAATTGTTGCATTTAATTATTGAATATATATAATTATTTAAGGTAAATATATCACAGTTTCATAGCTTAGCGCTTGTTTGATAATAAGCTAATTTATTTTTGTTAACATTTAAAATGTGAATGAAAAAAAAATATGAAAACATTAATCGCAATTCGCGCAAGATTTGAATTGTTTCTACTTAACTCTTCTGCTCTGGGTTAAACTAAATAAAGGTTGTAAAGTAATTATGCATGAAGTATTTTTTAATAATGCATGAAGTATTTTTTCTCTCACAAAATAAAAATAGTCGTGTGACTGTGAACCAAAACAAAACCTGCCATATGATGAAATGTTTTATAACTAATCTAAAACCATAAACATAAGGGATCAACCGAAAAATGGCTCGACCAAAAAGTACATCGGCTTTAACTGTTTCCTTGTTAGCCTAGATGCTAGCGAGAAACCTGTATTTATTGGCTTTGTTACACCCAGATGTATATTAAAGGTGCGAAGGATGAATCTATATTCTATAAGGTACGCATAAAAATAAAAAAAAACAATTCCTTGTTAATTCAGTAAATTATTTATGATATAACATCACTCCGATAGAAAATCTCCCATCAAGAATAATATAAGAACTGAATCTAAAAAATTATGGTGCAAATTATGCAAATTATGAAATTTTTCATAATTTGCACCATTATTTTTTAGATTCAGTTCTTATATTATTCTTGATGGGAGATTTTCCATCGGAGTGATGTTATTTCACAAATAATTTACAGAATTAATTGTTGATTATGTGTCAATACAAGACACAAGTGAAGACTAGTCATCTTCTTCTCGCCGATACGAACTTGTTATTCAATACTAGTATGTCTAGAGTATAACAAAACAGTGATCACTAGAGAAACTAATTGACTAAACCTGAATCTATTAAATATATGTTTATGTAAATTTTTTGTTTTTTTATACTTCGCTAGAAATGTAACCTAATTTTTGGTATATATTAGCGTTGACATTTTTTGGTAGTTTATCTAGTCGGCTAGCCCTGATGAGAAAGATAAACTTTTTTAAACTTTAAAATTTTCTCATTGGCTGGAAACTAGATCGGTCGAAAATTGTATGGATTGCAAAAAATTTCATAATTTGCACCATAATTTTTTAGATTCAGTTCTTATAAAACATTTCCTATTCCAATATTTTTTTAAATTTAAATAAAAAAAAATAACACGCTTTATCGTATTAAGTTCACTTTAATAATTTAGTGTTACGCTAATTAAATTAGAGCATTCATTTAAGTCTGCGATCATTTTTAAAATTCTTGTGAGTCAATCGATGTGATAATTAAATTTTTAATTAACAACAATAACAATCAATTTTTATATAATCAAACCTTTATTTGTCTCATATCGGCGAAGCTTCTTAGAAAAATTAGTATACATTTGTTTAATTAAAATCTTAATTAAATTTTGCATAGCTCAAACTAGTTCGACCGTTTCGATTTAGTGCAATAATTTATGTAATCAACAACACGCACAATATTACAAATTATTTTTTATATAATCGAACTATGGATTTATTATATTCACTATATTCTATTACATTTTTTTTGTTAAGATTAGAAATTTAAACCAATAAATATGAAAAAGAATTTTGATTCTTTAATCTTTTGTTATGACGTCAAATTTATTAACACTATCTATTTATTACGAATAAGTACATTATACAAAATTTAAATTTGAATTGATTTAATAAGAAATTAATGGATGCAATAATAAAATTTCAGTCTCAAATAGAGAACATATGATCACATGAATTATCAATTCAGTTGGACCTTAAAAGCCAACCTTTTATACACAAAAATAAGAATTTTCTGATAAGAAATTATTCATGTAATTGTACTAATTTAAAGTAAGTGCAACTGAAAATAGTACGTTTTTTTTTAATAGTGAAAAATGTTACTAGCAGTACATCTATTAATTTCTATTTAGTAAAATTATTTATTTGAATTACTAAATTATTGTGTTTATCTTTATTCATTGGAATGTGGCTTCAATGTTCATCATGTCATTTTAATTTTACGTGAATTGTCCTTAATTTATAGTGAAACAGTTTGTTGTCGTTGAATATATTTATATTGGAAAATTTAGGAAAAAACAAAGCTACGCATTTTGACAGATGTTTTTTTTAAATTATTGAATTCAATAGTCACCTCTAATTCAAAGAATCTAAAATTATATAAATAAAATATATACTTTTTAGCTAAATTGTAAATATTGTTTGCTTATGTTACTAATAGTTTTCAAGGGCTTTCTAAATACAACAGCTCAATTTGAATAGTATTAAAAGTATTATCAAGATAATATTTTCTTAGTTGGTTTTATTATTTAACTGAGTATAAAAATATTACATTTCAATAATTGTAACATTATTTCAAATAATCAAGTATGATACAGTCAATGAGCAACTGTTCAAAAAACAAAAATAATTTAAAACAAGCCACCATTTTATAGAAAGTTATAAAAAAACTAAAAAATAAATAGTTATAAAAAATCGGAAAAAAGATGAATCGAGAACTTTTGAATTGAATCAAATACAAGATTAATGTTCGCTTAGTATAGAACTTTATTCGACGTTAATTCAAGAAATATTTTTGTCTATTATTAGTAAAATCCTTAAAAAGGAGACCGTGATTCTATAAAGTAGTTAAAATGACATAAGGTAAAAAAACAGTCGAAATAAGGTAGCATAAAGTAAGGTAACAGTTAAAAATTAGTTTTAATTAGTAAAAGTAAACAAATAATAGAAATTAATATTTTAATTAAATTTTATTTCCACCAATAATGGTATTACAAACATTACCATTATTGGTAGAAATAAAATTTAATTAAAATATTAATTTAATTAAGGTATTACGGTTTTTATGTTCAAAATAAATTATTATAATAAATAATAGAAAATTAAAATTGAAGTCCAAATACGAAATAAGGTAAAATTTTGCATGGAGCAGAAACCTTCGACCTATGGAAATTACAAGCTACATATATCTAAAATCGAAAGATTCATAAGATTTAGTATTAAAATCAATAAAAGGAAAAAGTGGTAATTTTAAAAATCAAAAAAGTAAGGGACAAAGATTACTAATTTTGACAGTAAAAAAGTTCCATTCACGCGAAAACGAAAACTTAAAAGAGTGGGGAAAAAATAGAAACAAATATATAACAAAAAGCTCTAAGAACAAGTTCTTATTCAAATATATAAGAACACGGAACCTGAGAAGTATTAGGAGTTAAGGTTTCTGGTTGGAAAAAGAGATATTAACCTGGCAGCCAGAAGAAGATGTGAAATTTTTAATCAAAAATTGTGCTGGAAACATAGTAGTATAGTATCGATAAAATTAAAAGTGGGAATTATTTGAAAAATGTTTTGTATATTCCAAAGTTATTTCAGAACTTGATATCAATCAGTTAGATTACTAACAAAAGATGTCAGATGGTATTATATGGAGACAAAATTAAAATAACTGAAGATGAAATACACTTATTCAATTAAACAGAGAAAAATTTAAAAAACAGAGCTTTATTTCGATGTGCAAATGATTTAGAAGAAAAATGGCTCATATCGAAAAAGAGAATCTCAACAAATTGATAAAAATTAGTAACGCTTTAAAAATGGATCTAAAAAAGTGTGCATTATTAGTAATTTGTGAAGCATGTTTAAAATCAAAGTATGTTCATTAACCCTCTCTAATAATACTTGGTTGCTGAACAATACCATGCCAAAATTGCTGAGCTCAAGTTGAAAAAACGAGGTTCCGGTAAACTGCGCTCTTATTTGAGGTACTATGTTGCACTGCTAAACTTAATGCACTTAAGTATGCACGCTTTCCAAATTTTGAACTACACGGTGATCACTTCAATCCAATGGTTTTAAAGATTTGTCTTCCAGAAATTACTTTTTTTACAATACTTTTATACCGGTCGCAACAAACGTAACCCAAACTTTTTTCATTTACGGACAAGAATTGTGGACGAGATTAAAGCAAAGTCCCCTATAGTTGTGAGGTTATCGTTACCAGTGACCAACGTTTACAACAAATCATGGTTGGAATTTATTAAATCTACCGACAACGTTGACAATAGTGGAAAACTGGCAGACATTTTTGCCGCATCTCAGGGCCTATCCCATTGTTAAAAACCCAACTTTTACTCCCCGTAATGGCGGTGATAATAGTTTTCTTTTAGATCTCTATCTTACCACAATGCAAGATATTACGAGTGTCGATTTCGCGAAAGGTAGTATTGGAAATTTAGATCATTATTTAATGTCATCAGTTATCAAAACTGATTTACTTTAAACTACAGCTTCCAAACCCCGTAAAATATTTCACTACTTAAAAATGGATAAGAGTGGTCTTCAAATTTTTTTACATGGTTTCCCTTTCGACCGTCATTGTTTTAACACTGACAATGTAAATGTTTCTGCTCAAAACTTTACAGAAACCATCGAATTTTCTATCAATAAATTCGTCCCTTTTTTCATTGTAAAAACCAAACAAAAATACTTATATTCGAAAGCTGCCAAAGCGTCACTTAGAAACAAACGCAGATCATTTAATATATGGACTCATAACAAAACGCCCGCTTATCGATCCCAATATCTTGTTATGCCCACCAAACTACGTGTTGTTAAACATGAATGCAGAACGATTGAGGGTCAGTATAGAATGTATTGACTGGAATTTAAGGCTTGACAGCTCAAACAACTAAACCGGTTGCGTTAACAGCAAAGATTAGATTCTCGTTAATTCATTCTATAATTTCCATCCCTGATCTACCCAAATATACATTTAGCATTGTCGTAATTTTACATTCAACAGATCACCATACAAATAACTTTTTGCCTCACCCTCGGCTATAATATATATTTAACATTAACATTTTTTCATTAATAATCATCGGAACACCTGACTTTTGTAAAACATCAAGGTTATAATAGTTTTTGTCATATATTTGAATTCTCTCTAAAACGTTTCGAATTTCGAAACCAAAAGAGATGACAATATGTGATTGATTGTAAATAAATTAAAGAAAAATTAGTTCGTCCTAAATTGTAAATGTATTGATTACAAACAATATGAGTAACGAGCATCTGTTTCATGAAACCAACTCTTCTTTCTTGTTTAGCGTAATTTTAAAATTTATAAATAGAAAAATAATTTTCAATTATGTTGAGTTGTGATCAAGACTTTAAAATAGCTTGAGTTGTAATTTTAAATTAAAATAATAATGTTCAAACAAAATGGAATAATAAGAAAAAAAAATATAGAACAAAAAAAAAAGGAAATATAAATGTTGTGTCTGTCTATCTATATATGTAAAAAGCAGATTTTTTATTTTTGTGAAATAAAGTTTAAAAAGAAAAGAAAATCGTAACAAAAAAATTGTTTAACTTAACTTTTAACTGTGTTGTCCAAAATTTTAAATGTTTATGGTGTTAAATTATTGTTACGATATTTTATTGTGCTAAAATAAAAAAATACTATAACTGAAACAAAAAAATTAGATGTTTCAAACGATATGGCGGTGGTTCGAGAAAGGCAAGATGACAAAAACTTAAAAAGGGCCCAACCTATGTGAATATAAATATTGGATCATCTGTTGGCACAAGGTGTTCCAGAATTTTATCGTTAGTGTTTTAAAGCAGAGGCGTACACCGTATGGTGAAACGAAGATGATTTGGGGGTGAGTTCATTCCATAATAAGTTACATTTTTTTGATTGATATATGAAGTTGGAAATTATTGCCTATAAAATCTATATTCATGTGGAGATCAGTACGTGGTATCCTAATTAAACCACTAGACGAATATTTGCTTATTGCGAAAGTGGCACATTTTTGTTGCCTTGTATTTGCTGAAGATCTTCACGTCCACTATAATATCGTTATGTTAAACAGCGTTTTTGGAATAAGTATAATTGTTGGATGAAGAAAACAAAAAAATAAACCTGTCGTATAATATTAATTGGTAGTTGACACCAAGGAAGACTACAATCAACAGTATTGTCTTTATCATTTCTCTCAATGTTAATTCTAGTTTGCATGTAAAATTAATAAATTATTTTTGTTTGTTATAAAAATCATAATGAAACGTCATAAATAAATTATCTCTGTTCTTTAGAGACCATTCTTGGGTAAGAGTCAGCGTTTTAGTCCGTACATTCGTATATATTTAAAATTAGTAAAATTCCCTTGGATAAATAGATAATGTATCTATTTATTTCTATAGTAAAGCCCAATGATTTTAATCTAAAGGCCAACAAAATATCTAAACAGATTATCTCAAACGAAAAGTCTGAAATTGACAGAGCGAAAGCTTCAAAACTTATATCTATGTCTATTTCTGACAATAGTTTCTACAGTGCCATTAATTCTGGTACAAAATCTTCTATTCTCCCTATTATTGATGGTGATTCAATCATCAATGATCCCGCAAGAACAGCTAACTTGTTCACTGAACACTTTGCTCTGAACTCCACTGTTTTGGAAACTCCTAAGGAAATGCCCCAAATCTAGTCTTCAGGAGTAATATGAATGAACTCTACTTCCAACCAAAAATAGTCACTAAACTTGTAAAGGGGTTAAACATCAACACAGCCTCAGGAATTGACAATATTCCACCCATTATTTTAAAAACTTTCCCCTTCGTGCTGGAAGTTAGCAAATGACCAGCCCGTTCCCAAAAAGGGACCAAAATCCGATATCTCAAATTATAGGCCAATAGCTTTACTATCGGTCCTATCCAAAGTCTACGAGCATTATATTAATACACATATTTCAAAATTTCTGGAAGAAAATCATTTAATATCCGACAGCCAATACGGTTTTCGAAACAAAAGATCAACCACCGATCTATTAAACTATGTAGCGCATTGTTGGAACAGCATACTTGATAAAGGTGGTGAAACATACGTTATCGCTTTAGACATCTCCAAGGCATTCGAGTCTGGCATGCAAACTTAATCAACAAACTCGTTGCGTATGGTTTTCATGCCAATGTTGTGAACTGATTCAAAATTTTCTATCCAACCGACACATTTCGGTCTCCATAGACGGATTTTCATCTGAGTCTAAACTAATTAACGCTGGTGTACCTCAATTATTGTCCCCAACCCTATTTTTGGTTTATATCATCGAATCTTTAAAAATAACCAGCAACAATAAATAGTTTTGCAGATGATCGTACTCTGCACAAGTCGTTCTAGCCTTTTCCTTCCAAAGGTAAAATGCACGAACGAATTAATCCCGCCCGGAGAGACGCTGCCATAAATGTGAATAAAGACCTAAAAAAAAGTCGCCGATTGGGGTGACCAAAACCTGGTAAATTTTAACTCTACCAAAACACAGCTGTTGATTGTTTCCAGATCAAAAGCGGGCTATACGAATTGTGGGTGATCGAGATTTGACATCAAAACTTGATTCCCTACAACATCGTCGCACTGTTGCTAACCTCGTTGTTTTTTACAAATATCGTCATCAACAGTGCTCAGATGAAATCAGCAGCATCATGCCTCAAACTTATTCTTACCCCCGTTTCACTTGGCAATCGGCTAGCGTAAGCAGTCAAACGGTCGAGATCCCGCGCTGTCATACTGGCAGATCGCAGAAAGACTTCTTTGTCCGAACTGCATACAAATGGAATATTTTGCCGGAATCCATAAGCTCAGGTCACAGGTGGTTTCAATCCTCAGAGGTTTAAAAAAAACGTTCAGCAACACCTTAGAGCGCAAGTTGTTGTGGGACCTAGGTCTTAAAAGGTATTTATGTGTTGTTGTGACGCATATTGTAAACCCTATAACACAACACTTTTTATTTAAAAAAAAACAATTTCAGCATCGGGATGAAATTTATTATGCGTGTTTATAACTGATAAGTGATAACCAAAGCTCTTGTAATACACTGTTTCAGTTAACTTCAAAAAAATTTGTATAAACTTTAATAATTCGTTTATATTTTTCCTACATATTATGGTATCCTTTAAATCAACTAAATATCCTCACAAGCTTTTTAAATCCAGTCAATAAAACAAATGTCAATATCATAAATGTGCAACAAACAAAAAGCTCCGTTGTAAAAACAAAACAAAAAAATTAATAACTGGCAGCATCTTTAACCAACAATAAAACTAAGAAAACAAAACTTTGAATATTTTTTAATTAATTTATTGAATATAATATCAAAGACAAAACGTGTTTGTCACATATATATAACATATCCGTAGATGTTTAATCATATTTCTTTGAACAAAACAATAACGTTAGTCGTGACAGACAAATTAAAAAGAAATAAATTAAATAAATTATATTTACGAAGTTTTTATTACATACATAATTTAAAATAATGATTTGAACGAACGTTAAAACTTGAAAAACAAATTTGTCTTTGTTTATAAAGTTGGTAGAATTGTTTAATAGATTAATTTTATTTGTAAGTAAACAAACGTGTTTTATTTATTGATCGACATTCGATTTAAATAAAATTTAAATAAACTATTTTTTTTACAATTTTTGTGATAATTATAAGAAACAAAGATTTAAATGTATTTACAGGGTGTTCGTTTCGTTCCACCAAAACCAACTCATGCAAAAACTTTCAAAACTTGCTTTCATTCAAAAAATTAAAATTTTTTGTTTGTCTTTTTATAGTTTGGTGAACGGTTTTGAAAAAATGATGTCTATACCAAATAGCCCAAGCCTTGGATACAATATGTAAAATATCACCTTAAAACATAATTGTTGTTATAGAAAGTGTTCAAAATTCCACAATTTGACATCATGGTCAAGAATGTACTTTTTTGTAAGGATACCTAAAGAGATGCCATACAGAAACTTAAGAATAACAAATCTGCTGATACCGATAATATATCAGCAGAATTACTCAAAGCAGTTTTTACCACAACAGCGGAATCTCTAAAACCACTATTAGCTGATGTATGAAACAGAGGCAAAATATCAACCAAATGGAAAGACAATAACAATTCCAAATAAAAATAATCTAAGAGAATGCAAGAATTGGAGAGGCATATCTCTGCTTAACACCGCAATGACAATACTAGCGAAGATCATTCTTGAAAGAATATCTCCATCAATCAACATGAAATTAAGAAATGAACAAGCTGGCTTTAGACCAGGAAGAAGCTGTACCGATCATATCAACACAATCCGTATCATCATATAGCAATCAAACGAATATGGAATTCACCACTGTATCTCCTCTTCGTAGAATTCGAACGCGCCTTCGACTGAATCAACAGAAACGCGATATGGAAGACACGAAATGTATCGGGATGCTGGAAACTACATAAATACTACAACCACCTAGGCGTGAGACAAGGCTGTGTACTATCCCCGCTACTATTCCTGGTAGTACTAGATAGTATCATGCGAAAGTTTGATGATTCTAGTCCAAATGGAAGACAACAAGACTGCTCAATGATCTAGACTACGCAGATGACATCTGCCTGCTTACACACACACATACGGACATGCAGCAGAAAGTACAGAAGCTATAAACCCTTGCACTTGAAGATGGTCTCAACATCAATATCAGAAAAACAAAGGCTATGAGATTGAACACCAAAATGATAACACCAAATACCATCAATTATACACAAGTGGTTGAAGTTGATAAATTTGTGTACCATTAGTTGTACTGTAGCAAAAACATGCGAGACTGAAGAAGATATCAGTCAGCGTATTGAAAAAGCCAGAAATACATTCAATATATGCTTCACAAGATCTGGAATGCATCCGTCCTGTCAAGAGAGAAAAAACACCGAATGCTCAATGCATGTGTCAAGTCAGTACTGCTGTATGAGTGTGAAACATGAAAACATACAATAAAGATCACAAAACCAACTACAGGTGTTTGTGAACAAATGCCTGATAAGACTGATCAAATGCTTCTGGCCGAACACCATTAGTAACCAAGAACTTCTACGACAAACAGAGCAATTAGACATTGAGTCCGATATAAAACAAAAGAAATGGAGATGGATAAGACATACACTGAGAAAATCAGCTGAAGATATAACAAGGGTGTCCCTAGAGTGGAATCCAGAAGGTAAAAGGAAAGTTGGAAGACCACCCATGACGTAGAACAAAACGGTGCTAGCCGAAGCAAAACAAATTGGCAAGACATGGGGTGAACTGAAAGCGGTTGCTCCCAACAAAGTTAGATGGTCCAGTCCAGTAGACGCCGTATGCTCCAAAATGAAGATAAAGGAAAAAAAACCTAAAGAGCATATTGTAACTTTAAGTAAATTCATTGATTTAATTATGCGATTTATATGTCGAAGGACATCAACTGGTGCCAAAAGTAGGATCGGAAAAAAATAATAGAAACATTGGCACTAACCTTGAAGTGTTAGAGAGACTATAAGAGAGGAATAACAAACAATAACAAATCTATTATTGCTTTAAAATAATTTCACAGATACAAATACACCTTTCCATTATTGCTAATGTAAAATCTTTATATAGAAAAAACATAAGAGTTTTAGCTAAGTCTAAATATCTAGCAAGTTTCTAGGTACACAGGGAGTAACGAGGTAAAGGATAGGCGTTACCTGTATTTAAAACCCTTTATATAGCAGATCTGAACGCAACTATGGGCTATTTCTGCAGAGTATATGAACCTGAACAAAGGCACAGATAAACTCCATCAAAACTGAACATATTAACTTACAACTCATAAGATTAACCCACTTTCTCTTATTCAGAGCTAAAATTCTGAGTTAATAACAAATCATGGTTTAAAAACATATTACTTGCAACTGCAATTATAATTTCCTGCTGCTGCTTGCTATCAAAACCTGATAAAAAGTGAGTATAGTGAAGGTCTAGAAAATTGTTTGTGCAAGTTTAAGCAAGTGAAATGTAGGAGTGCTGAGCCTAGAATTGCGGGAAGTTTTTGAGCTCGACTCGTTTTTTGTAATAGTATCCAGATCACATCGTAGATTTGGAATTAATTGTAGTAGTGTTTTTTTATTAATTAGTTAGACTTGTTTAGCAGCACACTAAATATGAAATATTCATTATTCAGAATCTTTGAATATCCGAAGATACCATGTCAACTATAAAGGAAGGAGATGAGGAAAATGGAAGGAATGAGGATATAGGGATAACTATACTACTGTTTTAAATGACGATGGACATTTTCTTTAAATGCCTGAGGGGAAAACTCATCGGGAAATACAGAGGAGGGCATTGAGTTCCACAATTTGGCCACTCTATTAAAATAGTTGTTGTGGAAGGACACAGTTCTACAACGAGGTATGTACAACAAATTTACGTAAGCTTTCGTGAAACAAGTCCAAACGAAAGTGGATAACTTGAAAAATCTTACCAAATTAATATCGAAATCTGTTTTCACCCGTTACTCATATTTAACGCGTAGTCGTGTTTATTATTATTATTAATTTACCTAACTCAAAACATAAATGACAAAGCATAAACAATTGTGTGGTAATTTAATCAAAAATACCGATTAAAAGATTTCCCTTTAAAATTCCACTAAACTGTTTTTTGTTTTTATTTTATAATTATTATTAGTACCATAAAATTGTTATAAAAAAAACAATATATTCAATGTCGTTGAATATGTTTTTTTACGATTTTTTGTACGACTGAAGGTTATGTTTGTTTGGAGTATCGCAAAATAGTCAAATTGATGATGTTTTGTTCATCATATGTAAATATTATTAATAGATTAACGGACTTTTGAATTGTATTAGGTATCTTCAGTAATCAAATCTGTAAATAACCTTGATCTTTCAAGTGTCAGAGAATATTAATGAAATGGAATTACAATTTCCGTATAGGGTGTCCAATTTGTATATGTTGGTGTTACAATTTTGTAAAATAAAAATGTTTTCATCGGCAGAATAACAATATATATTATCGTTTATATGAAAAGACATGTAAGCGTTGAAAAAGGTTAATCGAACTGTAAAGCTGTTAATTGGCGTGTTAATTAATTAATGTGATTAGCGTTTAATTAGCGACACAAAACTTATAATTTGGTTCTGCCTTACAATAGCGTACTCTCGAATAACCTTGTCTCATCGACTTGAATAAACAACAGAAGGGATTATATTAGGGTTCAGATCTAGGGCCAATAAAGCTACGACTGATAGGGAGCGGATTAGGCTCAATGAACAGGCTCAGATCAGATATGTAACGCCTCAAATCAGGCATTTACAGTTTACATATATTCTCGCTCACCAGCTTAAGGCCAATTATTTTTTGACTCATATTTTTGCTCTTTTTGCCAAATATGATTTTTTTATGTAATCTAGTTCACATTGAATTTTAATAAATCAGGTAACATTTTTTTAAAATCAAACGTGTTATGATTTTGTTTATTGTAAAATCTTTGTTTTTGCTAATGAGGCATTAAATGATTAAAACATTTTAGTTTTATTATAAATAATTCTTATTTACTATATAATAATGAAATTTGGACAAACGCCCCATTGGCATTGGAAACCAATACCAATATATAACTCAAAATAGTCAGTTGGTATCAAGTCGAATCCATAAATTTGATTGCTCGACGATTTCACAGGCAAATAAGAGTGTACAAAAAGGAAAAGTTAATGACGATGTTAATTGGTCGATAAAAATGCCCGCCAGCGTTTTGAAACCTTTTCGTGGCGAAATCCGCATTGAATATAAAGAATAAGAAAAAATTGGTGCTCAAAAAATATAAAAAATACAAAGACCGAGAGTATGACTTATTGAAAAGCGGCTGGTCCGATCGAATTTCTAACATGATATCGTCAAACTACAAACTACCGTGCCGATTCTCATTTAAAAGTGCTAGAATAAATAGGAATGCAAACGAAAATTTTATGACAATTAAAAGCCAATGTTCTAAATGTAATACAAACATCAATATCTATTGTTTTGAGGAACCTTCACCTCAAGGAATTAAATTACACATCTCTACCTTAGATACAAGAAACGTATCACACAATACGAAAAGGCAGTTGAGAGGCACCGCGAGGGATCAGATTTCCGAAAAATTAAAAAGTCAATCTGTTTACAATTGGCGCCGTGGTACTGCTGATCGATTTGTGAAATTCGGTGATCTTGAACCAGCAAATTTATACTCCGCTGATGTGCCTAGAAAGTCGAAGCAGCAAAAGAATGACTCTGCGCTGGGTGTTGTTTCTGTTCAAAATGTAATTGATGCTGTAATTAACTTTAAGCAAATCCGGCATATGTAGAAAGCATTCGTCAAATTTCTGTTTTTAAGTTTTATACAATGTACTGGACACCGGAGGAATGGATACTTTACAAGTCGTTTCTCAAAGACGATTCAGCAGGTAGTTTCAGCATTGACGCAACTGGTTCTATTGTTCAACCATTGAAAACATTAGATAACTTTAATTCTACAGTTTTCTTGTATCAAGCTATAACATGTTATAAGTAACAAACACTCCCTCTCTTCCAAATGATTTCAGAAAAGCATGAAGCTAACACGTTACAGTGTTGGATACGAGAATTGTTGAGCACGATACTCCTGCACCATGTAGAGATACATCTACTAGCAGTCAATTTTATACACTAGCTTACCCAAAATCAAATCAATATAAATAAAACATAAGGAATCCCCAATGACACAATTATGTTTCATTAAAACAATAATAAAGAAAAACGTAAACATCGTTTCGTATGTTTACGCTAAAGGTAGAAACACAACACGGACGATGAAAAAATTGTCTACAATTTCGCTGTTGTAACCACAACAAAGGCGTCAGTGTGAAAAGCTGTCAAAAATAAAATTGCATAAAATAAAATACTTTGTTCTTTGTCAAAACGAATTTCACAAACTTCAATTTTAAAAATAACTAATTTTTACTAACAAATAAATAATACTAATTTTTCTACTAATAACTAATTTTAAAAATAAAATACAAAATACAAATTATGAAAATATATAAATCAATAAAACCGAACTTTGAACATAAACTGAAAATTCAGTTGACAACTCAAAACCAAACGATTACAACAACAGAAACGCGAAAAACATCAGAACATCATATTTGTAAGTTGGCGGCACTGTCACAATAACATTAAAAATTACCCTTGCAGATAAATAAAAATAAAATTGATATCTGGCAATAATCATCGCCGACGATAAATTAGAAATAAGGTAGAAACACAACACGGACGATGACATCGGACGATAAAAAAAACGTCTACAATTTCGCTGTTGTAACCACAACAAAGGCGTCAGCGTGAAAAGCTGTCAAAAATAAAATTGTATCAACTAAAATACTTTGTTCTTTGGCAAAATGAATTTCACAAATTTCAATTTTAAAAATAACTAATTTTTACTAATAAATAAATAATAATAATTTTTCTACTAATAACTAATTTTAAAAATGAAATACAAAATACAAATTATGAAAATATATAAATGAATAAACCGAACTTTGAACATAAATTGAAAATTCAGTTGACAACTCAAAACAAAACGATTACAATAACAGAAACGCGAAAAACAGCAGAAAATCATATTTTTCAGTTGGCGGCATTGTCACAATGACATTAAAAATTACCCTTGCAGCCAAATAAAAATAAAATTGATATCTGCAATAATCATCGCCGACGATAAATTAGAAATAGAATCTAAATTTTCTCCGACGAAAAAAACTTTTTCGTTTATCGCTGTAGTTGTGTTTAAAATTTATGTATCCTGTGTAGTCTAATGTTACTAACGTCGTCGTCGGACGATTTCGCCCGTGTTGTGTTTCTAGCTTAAAAGAAAATAATAACAAACTTTTTTTATAAAATTTCAAGACATTAAATAAATTTAAATGCATATTTTTGATGATTTGCATTTTTGGTTAAATTATGGAGAAACAATTAAAATTAAATTTATATATATTTTTATATACAGTTTTGTGATTATTGCATTTTTTTGTAATTACTTTAAAATAGTAAATAATAATTGATTTGAGTAGGGATTATATACATTAACATTCACGTGAACGGAAATTTTTAGCGACTGATACGAACAATATCTACCCCGGTAGATATTACATAAATCATAATATCAACAAACGTAACTGTGTATTTATTTTACTTTTGTGTAAGCATACAATAAAAGCATATATTTAAAAATAAAGTTACTTGTTTTTCACATTGACCAATAAAAATTTTCATATAAAAAAAAATGAAAAAAAATTTCTAAATATCTAAAGTTATTGAATTACAAAAACCGTGATATCTAACCGGGTAGATACTGTTCACGTGAAGGTTAAATTGAAATTGGAAAAATTGTATAAAAGAAATGATATTGAATAATAAAAATTAGAATCAGTTTGAACTTAAATTATTGTTTTACTTTCTCTCTGATTTTCCTGACGACCTCAGTTGACTTACGTCAAACGGGTCTAACGGTTGTTCCTTGGTGCAAAGTTGTTTCGTGAAATTGTATCACTGAGTAGCCGGGACAGTTCTAGACATACAGAAGAATAAGACAGAATAATATCATATCGTCCAGTGGTAAATTCAACCACCATCAATTTGTTAAAGAAGAAATACGCAGTCAGATACAGCAGCTTACAGATGGCATTCAATCATGATATAGAACATGATTTGAGGATATACGGTCAGCACAACCAACCTAAGTTGTTGTTGATTATTTGTTAGCTTTATTGAATGCTTCTTCTCTAGGATTTAATGATAACAGTTGGGACAGATACATTGAAGATTGTTATTGATAAAGACAAATTCTGCCCATTTGATCAATTTGGTTAATCGTTGGCCATGTTTCAAAGGAAAAAAGCTACACATCAAATAATATTTGCAGTAATCGATGATTTTTTTGATGACGAATTGGGTAATCCCTTTTGTAAAACACGCCAATTTTTAAGGAAAATTAAAGACAGTAACACTGATTTCGACTCACGTTTGTTAACTTTAAGTAAACATTTTTTGTTATGGACAAGTATAATACCATTAACTTATTTCAACAATAGTAAAAATCTTGAAAAAATTCAAAACTTACATGTTGCATCGATCTGCAAGAAGTGAAGCGTATTTTAAGATCTAAAAGGATATGTGATGGAAGGAAAAAAATTTGTTAGAGTTTATAGGGTGATAATAATGCATTTAAGATCATTATCAGGGACTATGGAGCTACACGAGTCACATAATAAAAAACTGGATGAAACGGCAACTAATCTGTAGAAAAGTTCCTTTACTAGTTCCTTCCAGTTTAACTACTATCAAGAAAACGAAGAGTTTTTTGAAAATAAAAACACAAGTGGCTTTGCTGCTTTTATACATTGTATACAAATAGACTTCGTCGATTGGATAGAATATAATGACTATATTGTGGCATATAACAACGAAATTTTTAATTTTGTTTAACAAATGCCTATTCAAGAAATAAATAAAAAGCTTTACGAGCGTCGAGCAGAACTAATGTTCACTATTGCTTAGATAAGAGACAACACTATCGACTTTAATTTGAATGTCAACAACGTGATAGACCACTCTATGTGTAATGAGACTTCATTGATCATAAAAAAATTTGTCAAAAACATATCTGAAAAATTTACCAAGCATGCCATTGTGAAATTTCGATCAATGAGACCATTGTATGAGCATTGTATTGACCAAATTTAAAGAGTGTTGGATTTGCTCACTGACTCGATTACATTTAAAACTTGTGGTAGTTAACAAATTGCGGAAGTTAAAAGCGGTCCTCTCCTTTTCATAGATTTAGAACAACTTCAGTGGCGCGATATTGCTGTCAGGAGTGGTTTTCAAGACATTTACAAAACTACATTTATATTACAAGAAATACATATAAACTTAAAATTTGGCAACAGTGAATTCAGACTAGCTGCGGCAACCAGATACATTAATATGAAGGCCGTATCGCTTTATCAATGTTGTGTGAGGAGAAAAGATAGTGTGTGGGAAGTTCATGATGGCATGACAAAAATATTCAAACCACTTGTACTATAAATAAAATTAAATTAAAAGAAGAACATATATTTCATACGTTATTGATATTTTTGTTAACATAAATTCATAATTATTGATTATTTTTGTTGTTAATTTCTCAAAAAGAAAGGAAGCTTTCGTGTTAGATAGCTACTTGACTCGATGCATTGCAAAGGCAACAAACGTAATTTATGTGTCTACAATTATATCCGCACAGTATACTGTATTACTATCTGTGTGGTTAATGCATTTTACAACTTATTATTGAATAACGTTATCACTTTATATCTACGAAATTTAAATTTCATTCAACCATCTTCCATAACTGATGTTTTGGTGGGCTTTGCCCTAGTTTTGAAAATGTAGTTCCTATAGATATATAAATATAACAGGCTTACATCTATTAAATACTACAATTCGAAACTTACATATTGTTGTCATAGCAATTGAGAAAAAGCTGTTGCATAATTGTATAATCAATTAAAGTTATTAATTTAATGGAAGTAAAAAAACGGCAGTGGGTTTTGATTCATGACTGAAATGTTGTTATCCTTGTCTTCCTGTCAAGATCTTACACACTAATCTCATTAAAACATATTGCAGAATATGAAGTAAAAATAGACTAGTGTTGATATAAATCACATGTCATCGTTTTATAAAAATCGCTTCATAGCTGTGATTACAGATGAAAGTACTGAAGTTTCAAACTAGCACCGTGGTGTAAACCGGTGAAACGAAACTATGGAAAGTTAAGAGAATTACCATCTCGGGTCACAATTGACCCGCGGATCTGAAAATAAATGCCATAGGAGATATTGGCCTAAGATACCTATGTACCGAATTTAGGGTAAATATTTCAAGTAGTTTCTAAGACATCATTTCCACAGTAGGACAAACACACACACATAATACACTTTTTGATCCCCATATCTCGAGTCCTAATTGAAATGCGGATCGGAAATTGGGGTTCACGGTGGTAAGAGTTTAGGTAAAGCAAGGACTGTGAACCGGACACCAAAACAAAATTTTATCTGGAGGTGAAAAAGGACCAGACTACCGGAATGTGGAACGAAATACTTTCGTACGCTTTAAAAGGATTTTAATTTGCCTTGCGTAAACGCGCACCATGATTGAGCAGGATTTTCGGGATATCCCATAGTTTTGGTTTAAATTTTTAACAGTTAGTTACTTGTAAACAATTGTAGTGAAGCGCTGCTTCGTTGAATGACAACGAAGTGGCATAGCAGGCCGCGTACCTAGCGAGGTTGTATTAATAGCACCAAACTATCTGCAATCTGTGGGAACGAGTAAGAAATCCTGCTACTTCAGCACAAATACCGATTTAGTACGCGTAACATGAGATAAGAACGGATGTAAGGAAAAAAACAAGTGAATTAAACAGACTCTGGCGACCTCCCCCCCCTGTGTACGTCCAACCCCTACAATTCACACCACACTTTCACATGCTCTCACGTCTCATACAGTCACACAAACACACACACACACCTAGGCACACGTAAAACAATCCATTATCACCCTTTGACAAAAAAAAAATGTTATAGATTTCGTAAATTGAAACAACATAATATAAATTCAAGCGCAAAATACATATCAAATGCAACCGCTTTATACGTTTAGTAACAGAAAAGAATTCAACAGTTTTTCTTTTTATTATTTAAATTGATAGCCATCTTTCACCTGACTACGCTTTCAACTTTGTATACCTCCCGAATTGAATCAAATAATCAAACGTTAATTGTTAATGCATTATGGTTTCTTTTTTTTTCTTTTGTTCAGTAGATTAATATAAGTAATTCAAAAAAAGTTCAAAAAAATATAGGCATCAAGGTTGATTCAACTTAAAGGCATCGAAGATTTATATATCATTTTCCATAGCTCACGATAATTCAGGAATAATTCTTGGTTTGTTTGTCCTTTGTTACAATATACGTTACAATTGACACTTTTTTTATACGTTTAAATGAAATCAATTTCTAATAACAAATGGTAAAAAAAAATAAACGAAAAATTAAGTTCATTGTTCAAAACGTTCATAACTCTAACAAGCTTTCGTGTTACAGTCGCCTTCGATATCATTATGTATTATGACTTATGTATGAATGAATTAAAAGTTTAAGTCCCAAAAACAATAATAGAACTACATCCCATCACCGTTTTTTTTATTTTCTTTTGTTGTTTTTTTTTGTTTACTATAGAAATTCTAGGTTATATTATTATAGAGAAATAGTATTGCTATGTTTTATCGATTATAATTCCAACAGATTACTATAAGTTGTTTAAATTCTGAATAACAATTATTAGAAACCACTCAATAATTTCAAAAAAAAATAATTTACAAGCATTTTGGTTTGTTTTATACTATACCACCCATACACACCCCATGCATACACGCACACGTCCACACACTCACGCCCACATTCATACATATATTTTTTAAATGGCTCACCCCATGGTTTGTCCAGATCCCACTTCAAGAGTTCGATTAGTTCATCCTCATCATGCTCCCTGTTAGGCAAGTACAGCAAACCGGAAAACGTCAATATTGAAAAATCGGTGTATTAAAATTTTGGAAGGCTGGCGGCAGTAGGAGATAATCAGGAAGTATCCAAATATTCAGCCCACAGGTTGACCAAAATGGTGAAAAATTGTTATGATCCGGGAAATGCGTCGAAATATTATAGCAAAACAAAATGGTTGCTCCAGAAATGCAACAAAAAAACATCAACACACCGGATGCACTCGTAGCACGTGGCAAAGTAATCAAGGTAAACAATCTCCAAAAGAACGAATTTATCCGGACGTAATCAATGGATACGTTCACTTTACAAAAAAAAACTCGCTGTCGCAGAAATTATCACCGTCTGATTACAGAATTGCATCTCCTGTTTCATCCGAATACAATCAGAACTTTATAACATAGTCTTTTCATCACAGCATGACAACATTGATAACAAATACAGTAATTTGACTATTTATTTTAACGAGTTGGGAACTTTATCGTTCTTTATACAAATTATACTCAAATCTACACTAAGCTTATACTCACTAATTAGTTAATTTGTGGATTTGTATTTTTTTCATTAAATTATTTTTACACATTAAAATTTTTATTTTCATTAAATTTTTGTAACTTAACTTTAGCTTTCAATTAAATTCTTTATTTTTCTTTTCTTTTTGAAATAAACTATTAAAAATTAATATAAAACAACACGAAATAATTTACAACCAATATCATTTACCTTGTAGATGTCACAGCAAAAATAAAACAGCTGTTTATTTATTTAGACAAATAATGGAATAAGCGCCTTTTTACGTCTTCAACCACGTATTTATAATAAAAACAAAACTCCGTTTTTACACCTCAACAGACCGATAAACGCGATAATTCTGTTTATTGATTTTTTTCGTTATTTTTTTTATTTTTTATTTTTTTTCGTTAAATATGTGTACCCACTAAAAGTGTCTTCACTATTAACTTGTACTAAAACTGGAAGGGAATTATAAACAGAAACATTTATTACGCAACGATTGTAGGAAATTACATTTTATAAAATGAAGCAACTCAATAAATTCATGACACTACGATAAACTAATCGTAACCCATTGATTGATTCCTCTTATCTTTTGGAAAATAGAGCGAATTCAAATTAGGGAAATTTTGTGTTTTTTTTGTGTTATTGTACCCACTAAAGAATTCTTACAACCAACGGGTATTATAATAGGAAACTACGTATAAAAAATTATTGAATAATGATGATTGTAAGAATCATACATGAATATAGAGCGATTACGTATCAAGGACATTGCACAACTGTTTTATGATAATTTTACAGTGATTAACGATTACAAGCCGTATATAGGAAATTACATTGGGAAACAGTACACAACTGTTTTAGGACAATTTTTAAACGGAAACTATTGTAGATGGCGATTACGATTTGAGTATAAGAAACTATGGTTAAAGGAAAAACGAAAATAATTATGAAAGTCTCCGCCAATGCAAATCTGATGCGTGTGAGAAAGTAGTGCGTCTCTAAATCAAGGGAATTACACAACTGCTTCATTGATCACCAGACTACTTCGTTACACAATAAAGCTACAATCAATATTGCTTTAGCTACAATCAACTACAAGTGAAATGCTTTCACAACCGTCATTAAAACTTTTGATTTCGGTTAGCGAAAACGCAAAACCGAAAAAGATGATAACATGAAAGTGTAGTTTGGATTCATTTTTATGGTAGTCAATTGTAGTAATAATTATTATGATTGTAGTTGATGTATTTATGTGAAATTTATGTTTTTCGTTTATAGGTGAATATCATACGTTATAGCTGAAAATCTAGTATTTTTGTATGCTTACAAAAAAAACACTTACTAGCTTTTCGGTGTTCTGTACTAGATTTTTTTATCGTACAATATTTGTGTTGTAGATTTTCGGGGAATCCCATGGTTTTAGTTCAAATAAAAGACGATCGATAACTCGTTAATTATTAAGCTACAATCAAAATCACTTTTACTACAATCTACTCTAAACGAAATGCTTCATACGTTTAGTTTTGGTTTGCAGGGAAGTCAGGCTTACACATCCATAACGGTCATTTTCACTTCTCATTTTCTGGAAAAACTATTGAACTACAATCAAAATAATTTTTACTGCAATAAACTACAATCAAAATACACACTTAAAAAACATTCTTGTAATTGATTTTTGTGAAAGTGGGGCGCCAAGTTCAAAGAGCCCTCCCTGAGTGCTGGCTACGACTCCAAAATTCAAGGATGAACGTCCACAACTATAAAAAAAGACTACTTACATTAAGAACCTGAAATTCAACTGTTCCTAAAATGATGCTTAAAGTGGAGTTAAACCTAGTATTTCGACTGTGCGATGGGTTCTCCTAAATAGTGAAAATATAGTTCGTCGAAAGGTAAAGCAAAAACTGGTTCACAAAGTTAAAAAAATTTTCTTGTGAAGTTATGCAATGGAAAAATGAGTGAAAAAGAATAGATATTGTTCTCAAGTTTTATTACCATGATTTGAGCCAGGAAGAAGTAATTTTGTCGCATCGTCATATCAGAAAAAGTGGTAGCTACTATGGAACAATTAATCTACAGTTTAGCATGCTCCAAAAAACATTACCTCATATTAACGAAATATTCGGCCCTTTTAAATGGACTTTACCTCAACATAAAGCGTCAATTTACAACACCAGGTTTCTCAAAAAATGGGTATCTCACAATTTTTTGATTGAATCCACCATAAAATGTTTGAATCACATATTAATTAATTCTAAGAAAAGATAAACAAATCCGAATGGTTAACCGTGTTGAATGGTTCAGTTAAACTTTACTCCAAACTGTTTTATATCAAACTTTACTCACAAACAAAACTTTAATCTTTAATTTAAATTTCAACGTTAAATTTAGTTTGAAAAAAATTTAAAACGTTGTAAGAATTATAAACAAGTTGAAATTGCAACTTATTACTTATTTTATTTTTTTTATTTTAATAGTTGGATCATTTGGTTTTGTGAGAAAAAAGGGAACGAATTGAGCGGCCAGATAGTTAATAAATTATGACATCTTTTGAGTCCGTAAAGTTGAACATGTTTGTATCACAAAAACAAATAAATCGATTTCATCCAACATGTTGTTCTTGAAAACGTTTTCAACCCGCATTTCATTAATTAACCATCGAAACGTTTAACTCTGAATCTGTTTTTAATGAATTTGAAGCTAATTTTCACATTCACAGCTAACCGCCTTAGGATTCAAATTATGAATATATTAAATATCATTAAAAATTAGTATTCCAAAATCGAACTTTCAAATAATCAATAAATTTTCTATTCATTTGCAACAAACCTATTACCATTAAAACATCACACACTTTCTACTGTATTAGAGTTTTTAAATTATTTCTTTAGCGATACGTATAGTCACTACGGTATTTACAGTATTTTATAAAAACATTGATATAGTTCTTGTTCACATTTTCAAGTTGATTTGAAATATTATTATAATCAACAAAATATAACGAATTCTAATTTTTTTTAAGTAACTTGACACTATTGTAATATTTATTCTAATTATTATCACAAATTTAAAGATTACATGTAGATACCCGTACATATGAATAAGATTTAATAAGTTTTGTTGATTCTTTGAAAAACAGTGTATTATAATTTATAAGGAAAGAACTAATAAATCTTTTGATCAAAGACTGTAAAAAAAAGTATTAAGTTTTTATGCATTCAAGGGTTTTTTGGTTCTAATTTAACTGTGAGCATTCGCTGACTTCACCTAAAACATGATTAACCGAAATCATGGCCAGAATTGCAAAAACCGTATGTGTATACAAATTTTAATCAAAATCTATTATCAGGTTTTGAAGTTATTGAATCAAAGTTTCATCACAGTCGTTCGACGAACGAAGGTCTCAGTATATGTGCTTTCTATTTGCATTTCAAATAAAAAGTCGAGTCAAAAAGATTTGATATAAAATCAACAGCAAAACAAAATAAATTAAAAAAATTTGGTTTCTGTTGTCTTTAGGAAGTGTATTAGTGAAAAGTCCGCCTACAAATACGAAAATATCATATGAAACTGCAAAAATAATATTGTGAAATCTTCATTGGGCCATCGTATTGTTTTAAAATTATATATTATTTTCACATTTTTTTCTACTATTTTCATTCTTTTTCTATTACCTGTTAGCAGTAAAGAAAATTTTGTTAATTAATTTTTAATACAGATTTTACAGTACAAATTCAACATCTTGCAAATCAAATTCAACTTTTGTAAATCAAATTCAACTTTTTTCAAATCAAATTAATCTTTTTGCAAATCAAATTCAATATTTTGCAAATCAAATTCAACTTTTTGCAAATCAAATTCAATTTTTTACTCTTCAATTTGATTTGCAAAAATTGAATTTGATTTGCAAAAAGTTGAATTTGATTTGCAAAATATTGAATTTGATTTGCCAAAAGTTGAATTTGAAATGTAAAAATTGAATTTGAATTACAAAATGTTGAATTTGATTTGCAAAATGTTGAATTTGGACTGCAAAACCTGTAGTTGGACCTTTTTTTATGTAATATTGACTACAATGTTATTGTATTAAATTAATGTCAAAAATGAAAAAACTTTTTATAATCTACAAACATAATTTTTCATTGTTTTATTATTTGTATACTATTTCTTGTCCTTCTTTCAGTTACTGTTTTTGCCATGTCAAATAACAAGTCTCTGTCTCATCAAAACAGTAGTCGGGTTCACCAACAAGCTATCATCGATTTCAATAACATAAGAGGCCTTAAGCTCAACCAAAACAAAGATCGGCTTCGATCGACTTGGCCGCTGGAGATAATAATTATTTGATGCAACGCATTTGATGTCCTGGTTGCACATTATCGACAGGATTTTATCTATCACCATAATCCAGATAAATAGTGAAAGGACCGGTCCAGACAACATTACAGACAACTTCGTGTAATATTCAATCTAATTTTGTGATTATCAATCATAGGCTATAACCGTTTTATCTACTTTTTAGCAATAACACCCTTCCTGAGTTAAATGGGTGCCGTGGATCTGTCCGTTCTGTAAGCGTGTCAACTATTTTTCAAAAGAGAGCTGCCCAAAGATTTAAAGAATTAAAAATATGATATTTGTATATGATATTCACATTTTATCGTCACCCTATCTCTCAAAATAGGACGAACTGAAATTATTTCTTTTTTGTGAAAAATTATTTTTTCTCAATTTAGTACATACCACCGCTTTTCGTTAGGTAATGTGCTATGCCGTCATGAACAAATAAATACAAAAAAATGTGTAAAAGAAATGATCTCAAAAGTTCGTAGGCTGACACATACAGGGCGTTACTAGAAAAAGTCCATCTAATTTTTAGTTAGTACCAACCTTCAAAAGACAGGTGTATAAATTTGACAGCTCTCGGACGATTGGTTTGTGAGATATAGCATTGTGAGTGAATCAACTTTTGTTATTGTGAAAAAAATGGATAAAAAAGAATTTCGTGTTAATGGAGCAAAGTATTGTTTTTTGAAGAAAAAAAAAATACTGTTGAAGCTAAGGCTTGGCTTGATAAACATTATTCGGACTCTGCACCAGAAAAATCAACAGTTGAGAAGTGGTTTGCTAAATTAAAACGAGGCCAAATTATTACCGACGAAAACATCAAAAAAGTTCACAAAATAATTTTTTGCAATTCCGAATCACAATTCAACGTATTTCGATATTGTCAACAATATCAAAAAGTGAGATTTTTCCGCACTGTTTTATTTTTCATAAAAAATTGTCTCAATGCTAAGTTGATAATATAAATGTTTACTTATATTTTAATATGAATGGTGATTGTAAAAAATTTGGTTGCAGAATAATTTTGTTTTATTGTGTTTTCGGAATTGCAAAAAACGTTGTGTGCAACTCGTTGCACAAATTGATTTTTTCCGCACTTGTCGTATATTTGTCCAACTCGGCTTCGCGTCGTTGGACGAAATTACGACGCGTGCGGAAAAAATCAACTTTGTGCAACTAGATACTCAAAGTACTATTGAATAACCGTAAAGTGAAGTTGTTCAAGATAGCTAAGACTCTAGTCACTAGTGTATGAATATTTGGAAACCAACAACTTTTTAATGATTCGGAGCAATGTTTAGCGATATTCAACCGTAATAAAGGCGAATTTTTCCGTCGATATGTTACAATTTTTTTTTTTTAATAAAATGTGATGTGTAGAAGGCATTACAATATGTGTCACAACACCACATAAAAACCTTTTAAGACCAAGGTCCTACAACAACATGTGTTCTAAGGATGTTAATGGACCCAAATCTGTTTTTTTATTGTTATTTTTAATATTTTTTTGTTAAATAATGGATAACTAAACCATAAATCCTATCACATATAAAATATGACATAGGCCAATATTTCGTGATAGAATAGGGAAAATAAAAATAAAATAAGAGATAAAAAGCAAATTTGTTTTAAAAATTTGCAGGAACAAAACTAAAATTGGTTTGCCAATAGTCCAGCTAATGGCATAATCCTTGATTATGGGACGCAGTATATTTTTCAATGATTAAAGCTCAGATATATAGTTATATGGAGGCTCGTTTCTTCGGGCAAGCTACAGCGTTCCAGCATCAAGGAATATTCATTAGCTAAGATTGAGAGTGCTACCGTTGACTGAATACAGTTCATCCGCCAGCACCCCTAAGATATCACCTTGGCTAGTGATATCTCACTGCTATTGCCAGTGGTATGTGATATCTCACGTTAACTCATATGCCAATAGCAGGGACTGGAGTACGCGGGGTTGTCACACCCGTGGATCAAAAAATAGAAAAAAATTAACAAATTAATAAAAACTGATCCCTCCATGCGTACAACCATGAATCCATCACTACACTCCAGAGTCCAATCGACAGTCAAATGAGTGGACTGAACGCGGTGAACCGAATCCAAAACGTGGCAAGACGCAACCGTCACTGGCAAGGTTATGGCTTCAATATTCTGGGATGCAAGTGGTATTGTATTCATCGATTACCTCCAAAAAGGCCAGACTATCAACAGCGAGTATTACATAGCGTTGTTAAAGCGTTTAAAGGATGAAATCACGAAAAAACGGTCCCATTTGAAGAAGAAAAAAGTGCTGTTTCATCAAGACAATGCACCGTGACACAAATCAAAGAAAACTATGGCAAAATTGCATGAATTAGGCTACGAATTGCTTCTCGATCCACCGTATTCTCCAGATCTGGTCCCCAGTGACTTCTTTCTGTTTGCACATCTCAAAAGAATGCTAGCTGGAAAGAAATTTAGAACTAATGAAAAGGTAATCGCCCAAACTGAGGCCTATTTCGAGGCTAAAGAGAAATCGTACTATAAAAATCGTGTCGAAAAATTGTATGGCCGCTATAATCGTTGTATCCAGCGTTGCCACTTGGATACATTTGTATCCATTTGGATACATTATTTGAAAAATTTATTAAATGGATACTGGATACAAAAAAATCACAAAACTGCTAAAATGGATACATTTTATTAATATGTCTTTAGCTGTGTTGGATTTCCAAAAACTTTGAAAATGTTTATGAAATTTGTTATATTGTTCGTCTATTCTCTTCTTGTGAAAGAAAAAGTATCAGAAATTGGCGAGCAGTGTAACTAATTTTAAACAGTTTTTGAAAATCGATCACATTTTTTTTAATAATTTAAAAGTCGATTTAAAAATCATTTTATACAATTTTATAGACCCTTATCATATCTTAAATCTAAGGAATGTAAATAATGTAAATGAGCTAGGTTTTGAAAATGAAGAAAACCATATACAATTGCCTGAAATAAGTATGGGATATGCAGTACAACCATTTTTAGCATACAACAAACTGGAAAAAGAGGAATTTTTGGAGGTGACAAAAACTGTGCAAAAAATGTATATGGAATTTATTCATCAAATAAAACACATATAAAAATCATCAGATAAAAATTTGAATTAATGTGATTTTTTTGTTGTTATATTATAAATAAATGTGATCAGGATACTGAATTGTACTAAACATATATTGTAATTAGTCTTTTAGCAATATAAAATAATCATGTTTCATTTTTTCTAAAAAGTGGATACATTTGGATACATTTTTTTATAAAATTGGATACATTTTAATTTTTTTGAGTGGCAACGCTGGTTGTATCGCCCTCGAAGGTAACTATATTTAATAATAAAATCGAATTTTACCAAAAAAATGGGTTTTACTATGTTAGCCTACGAACTTTTCAGCCAACCTTTGAACATTTTACTTGCTAATTTTTAAAAAAATTTCAATTTGAACATTTGCCTTTTTCCGCAAAATTTTTGTTTATAACAATAGGAGTTTGTTAGTAACTTTTATTGATTTTATTTTTTTTTAAACTAGCATCTTTTAGCTTTAAAATAAAACAAAACAGAGGTTCATTCTATATAATTTTTGCCTTGTCTAGACAAAATTGTAACACAAAAAATCGTTTTTACATAATGACGTATTAAAACAAATTGTTTATACCGTAAAAATGGATCGGATCAAATTCAACGACTAATATTGCTTAGTAAAAAGGTGGCAGGCAACACTTGTTTTTATTGTGAAAAATTCTAAAAACGGTCGTTTTGGTATATACATAATTGTGGAAATAAACAGGAAAATTAAGTAAAACTAACAAACTGTTTTAAGAAATCTGTAAATCCATGGTTTTGGGAATTAGTATTACTATTTTTGCCAAATAACTATAGAAATAGATGCAAAACAACCAACACTAATGTGTCGATGCTAATGTAATAGCTAAACGTAATCTATTTTTGATTTTCTCTATTTCCAAACTATGAATATGAATAATTCAAAACGATCGTTATAAATGCTCGCAATTCTTCGTCACTGTATACAACTTATGTTTAAAAATGAAAAGTTGCCAAAAATGCATACGTATGGATATTTTTTATGCTTCAGAATCAACCAAAACGAAAATTAAAAAAAATTCAAAATAATATACATAACAGACATTCTTGCAATAAAATCAAACAAATTAAATGTTTGAACATTTTCAAAACAATTTCCAATTTAATTAATGTCTTTTAATTACATAATTATCAAATAGCTATAGATTATTGGGTTAATTAGGACTTAGTAATTTTACCACCTATATATTAAGATATGAACAAAAATCGAGCAAATAGTAGTATGTAGTTAAATTAAAATATATAAGAATCAATTTATATTCTTAAATTATATTGACGTCACGTCAATGATGACGTGAAAAGAACTGAAATTTTTTAATGTTAAAGAATATTAACACATATGGTAGAATTTTTTTACCAACGAATTTTTGACAGATAGCATGCAGCAAGAGATAAAAGATGAGATAAAAAGTAAAACAGAGATGTATTAATTATTTTGGGATAAATTTGTTTTGAAAACAATTGCATTAGTTAAATTTCTACTCCTAGTTCGTACCATTTGTTTGTTGTGACATTTGTTTACATAGGCGTCGTTATTTTTATGATAATTATTTTTGATTATCAAAATTTTGTTATACTCCTTACAAAATCATTAATATTTTTACTAGATTTTGTTTTACTATTATAACTGGTTGAATTTCAATGGTAATTGATTAATTTTATGCGTTTTTTTTGTCCATTTCAATGGGACCCAAACAGTTTTTTTAATATTTTAATCTGAGACACTGAATATTTGCGCATGCGCATATGAATATGCGCACAACAATACATTTTCGTATTCGCTGGTAAAAAAATTCTACTATAAGTTTATTTAAAAAATATTTCACATACGAATCGCGTTGAGCTGCCAAAATAAAACGTTTTTATGAATATAACGAATATAATAGATAACGAAGATCTTTCGTTTAAAACAGGGTTTCGAACCCGAACCAAACGCGAACCCTGAACCCGCTCCGGAGCAATATTTTTTTAAAATTATGTGAACCCGAACCCGAACTTGAACCCAATCAAAAACGCGGTTCAGGTTCAATTTTTAATATAGGAAATTTAGGAAGTTTGCGTAAGAAATTTCATATTTCGCAGAGTTTTTTTTGTTTCAAACAAGATTATTTTGGTTATTATTTGTTTCAGTAGAGAATAGTGAATAGTGAGAATTAAATGAAATTTTTTTTCCAAAATAAATATGTGTGTAACACAAATACGGTATGTAATGTAACATAAAAAATAAAAACAAAAAAAAAGAAAAAAAATCCTATATAATATAAAAACATTTCCATAATATGAGGGAGTCTAATGACAGTGGAAAAATTCAAGTTAAGCAAAAATAAATAAGTGATGAAGAAGTTTCAACTTCGAAATTGTCATCGCCTCAACGGCGTAATCGATAGCGTGTCTGCCCAAGGATTCGAGCCGGGCACTGACGAGGAAGGTTCGAATTCATCCGTAACACGAAATATGTGAATTGGAGTTTTTTACTGAGAAGCTTCAAACCATACCTTTGAACTGAAAAAATTCCAATTACTTCTTTACTTACTTGAGTTTAATTGATCTCAAAAATTCTCAATAAAAAAATTATGAATTAAAAAAAAAATTCGAAAAAATTGTTTTTTTTTGTAACACTTTTGAACCCGAACCCAAACCCGAACCCACTAAATTTTAATGTATTGAACCCAAACCTGAACCTGCACCCAACTTTTTCTGGGTTCGAAACACTGGTTTAAAATAATAAATCTACTATAAATGTTTCTAAAATTCAGATGCTGTTAAGTTTAGTACTATAGTAAACTGTTATAATAATCAACGAATTTTGTTGTATTTATTTAAATCATTTGTGTAAGGTTTGACAAATAAAATTGAATTCCTTACAATCAAGTTCAGAACGAGCCCTAGTAAAAGAGAATTAGTGAATTCATACAATAATTCATCATGAAAATACTGATTACCTATTCAATGAAACGTATATGAGCTTGTGAGGTGAATTCACTTATTTACTTTTGTATATGCTCTTCTCTTCTGATGAGTGTTTCAATGAATACCATGCTGACTTCATTATGAATATCAGTATTATGGAACTTATGAAGTTATTGATGAATATCTACTGGAAACTCATGAATGATAAAACAGAGAGTTCATGAACGAACTTCATCAGGAATTTCACTTTCAAATTTCATAAATCAATGGTTTTTGAAGTTTTTCCAAGGTTTCCCTTTCAATCATCATTGTTTTATACAGACGATGTAAACGTTTTTGTTCAAGAATTTACTAGAAACCATTCAATTCGGGATTAATAAATTGGTTTCCTTTTAATAGAAACTCCAACTAAAAATGTGTTCGAAGGCGGTCGAATTGGCGTTTAGAAGCTAACGTAGATTATTTTGCATTTGAATATATAAGAAAATACTCGTTATAATACCTAAAAGCTAACAGTATAAATACATAAGCCGAAATTGACAGAGCGAAAGCAGCATAACTTCCGGGTAGGAGCTGCCAATATTAAACAACGAAATAGGGTTGCACCGATAAGCAAACATGGCGATTAACGATTAATCGGCTTTCTTTATCGGCCGAAACCGATTAATCGGCTGCCAATTATTAGGCTATAGTCGTTCCCAAATCCATGAGGCCACCAAATGTGCCACATTCAACCTAAAGATTGGGTAAAAAATAAGCTGAGGACTGCAGATTGTTTTATCTACGAATGGAAAATAGTTGCCAGAAAAATGCAAAAAAGCGCTGTTGAAAGTTACAGAAATTTTGCTATTTGCCAAACTATAAATTAAAAAAATAAAAGCGACATTTGCATAATATTTTAAACTAATGTTGCAAAGCGTTCCGATTTTCGTCGAACTGTCCCGACTTGTGAAGAAAAGTCCCGCGTTCTAATCAATAGTCTATTTCTTTGCGCAGATATTGTTCAACTCAGTCCATTTTAAACTAATGTTGCAAAGCGTCCCGATTATCGTTATAGTGCATTAGACAATGCATTGTAAATATGTGAAAGTCATATTATGTTTATCTTTACTTTTATGAATGTTGCTAAAGAGTAACATTCATAAAAATAAAGATAAATATAAAAGTGTGGAGAGGTTGGATGCCACAACCTCTTTCTACACATTTAAAGGAGGTCTTGGGAAAAAATTGGTTTGGTAGACTTGATCCAAGTCTAATTTGCCAGACTTGGCCCCACAACATCAAGTCCAAACTTGGTTAAAGCTTGGGCCCTTTGAAAATGTTAAGCCTGGCTCGAACCACAAAAGCTGTAGCGCGCACTTGGCCCAAGTTCGGTCCCTTAGCCCATTCTTACCTGGGTTTCGAATGTATTAGTTTGAAAAGTGTTTACAGTGCCATTAATTCTTATTCTATTTGTACTACTTTTTATTACTTCTACTAAGTCTTTTGACCTTCCTATCATTGAATGTCTTTGTTCGGTTCAAAACGCTTTGCGTCAAACACCACTATTCTGAAAACTCCTGGAGAAATACCCCAAATTCAGTCTTCAGGAGTTTATATGAAAGAATTTCATTTCAAAATAATTCAAACCCGAAATTGTCAAAAAACTTTTAAAGGCAGGTTAAACATCAACAAAGCTGGACAACATCCAACCTTTTATTCCGAACAAATGTTCAAACGAACATCCACTCATTTTAACTAAAATTTTCTACATATTTTATAAATCTATATTATTTTTTTCTTCGTGCCAGAAAAAGCCCAATATCAGTCGGTCCACAAAAAAAAGAACAAGATGTGATATTTCAAATCATAGATAGACCAACAGTTTTACTCCCAGTCCTTTCCAAAATATATGAGCAATTGATAGATAATGCGGTTTTCGAAACAAAACATCAACAGCCGTACTACTGAACTTTGTATACCGTTGTTGGAACTGCATACTTGAAAAAGATGGTGTACCCTACCCCTACTTTAGTGCGTTGGTTTTTTTGTTTACACAAGGTTAGTGGATGAGGAATTCGAAGAATTTTTTAAGGGGTTTATTTAACCTTAAAAAACTTGGCATTTAAATCATGTAAAAGAATTCCAAAAAAGTAAAACTCTGTTGAAAAATCACGCTAAAATGCCACTGTTCTACATTTAGCTATGTGAACAGTGAGTGGGGGGTGGCCAGAGGAATTGAGGGTAAGATTGATTTGATCTCCTTAGAAAAATGATCATCCGTAAAGTATTTGTAGAATATTGCGAAATCTGCAACATTTACTAAGATGGCTTTTCTTTTGAGTTGTCCCCACTCTATTTTTAATTTATATTGTTACGATTACAGAACAATCCAGACGATTACAGTCACTTCCAGAAAAATCAAATCAACAAAACACAACAACAAATTAATGAAATTAATAGTAAAATAATCGAATATTCTAGTCTTTTCTCAAGGTTTCTAAAAAGTGACGTCAAATGATCGAGATTATGCAGAATCGTATATAAGGAGAGATGTCTTGCAAGACTAGATTTAGTTTATTTTATACCTGTGACGGTAATGTTAAAATTTTAAAAGTGATTTTTAAATTAGTTTTTGTGAAGAAAGTTTTAAGTGTTATTGAATAGAAATGTGTTACTGGAAATTTCTACAATCAACCGTTGGAGTTTCTGAAGCTGTTGAAAGAATATTTTAGTTAGGAAAATTGTCTGATGTATTGTTTCCTGTTGTTGTGGAACAGTTAAGGAGTTGAATACTCAATAAAACCTGGTGTGTTTGCTTACTAATCAGTGATCGAACTCAGAAAGAGATTGGGAATTGCGTTTATCGAATTGTGAGCTAGGCCAATTCGAAGTAAGGTTAGAAAAACGTAACAATATAATATACATTTAGTAAAATTTTTATGTGTGTATTAACAAAAATTTCAGTCGCTCTATGTAATTTTTGTCTTGTCTAGACAAAATTGTAACAGAAAAAATCATTTTTACATAATGACGTATCAAAACAAATTGTTTATATTTATTAAATACCGTACAAAAAAGATCGGATCAAATTCAACGACTAATATTGCTTAGTAAAAAGGTGGCAGGCAACACTTGTTTTTATTGTCAAAAATTCTAAAAACGGGCGTTTTGGTATATCCATAGTTGTGAAAATAAACAGAGAAAATTAAGTAAAACTAACAAATTGTTTTAAGAAATCTGTAAATTCATGGTTTTGGCAATTACTGTTTTTGCCAAATAACTATAGATCCAAAACAACCAACACAAATGTGTCGATGCTAACGTAATTGCTAAACGTAATCTATTTTTGATTTTTGTCGCTATTTCCAAACTATGAATATGATTCAAAACGATCGTTATAAATGCTCGCAATTCTTCGTCACTGTACTGTGTTTAAAATTAAAAATGTTGCCAAAAATTCATACGTATGCATATTTTTTTATGCTTCAGAATCAGCCAAAACGAAAATAAAAAAAATTATACCTCAATAAATTTATTGAAATAATATACATAACATTCTTGCAATAAATTAAATGTTTGAACATTTTCACAACAACTTCTAATTTAATTAATGTCTTTTAATTACATAATTATCAAATAGCTATAGATTATTCGGTTAATTAGGACTTAGTAATTTTACCACCTATATACTAAGATATGAACAAAAATCGAGTAAATAGTAGTAGTTAAATTAAAATATATAAGAGTCAATTTGTATTCTTAAATTATATTGACGTCAATGATGACGTGAAATGAACTGAAATTTGTTAATGTAAAAGAATCTCAACACATACGTTTATTTAAAAAATATTTCACATACGAATTAAAATAATAAATCTACTACAAATATTTCTAAAATTCCGATTTTGTTTAGTTTAGTACTATAATAAACTGTTATAATATAAACAAATATTAAAATGTCAACAAACAACCAACGAATATTGTTGTATTTATTTAAATTATTTGTGTAACGTTGACAAATAAAATTGAATTTCTTACAATCAAGTTCGGAACGAGCAAGGTAAGACAACTGAATGATAAATTGGATTCAATATAATTCACATTTTCACTCATTCTAGACTATAACTTCTCCGGTCACTGTAGTCAAAATATTTTAAAATTTTCTATGGTGTCAGTCAATATCGTCATTTCCACTACTTGTAAATATATTTTGAGTTTTCTTTTGTTAATATTAAATCAATAGTTGGTTTTCTTTCAGTAATAAATAGTACATTTTGTTACAAGAGATGAAAACGCGACTTTTTCGAGAGTGAAAATTTGTACATGAGACGCGTTAGTGTCGAGTGGGGCAATTTCACGAACATAAAATGTTTTAATCTCGCGTAGGAAATAAAATTTTTCCTATGATAGTAAATATATAAACGATATTTATTAGAAATTATTAAATTAGAAATCGACAAAATTACATTCAAAATTCATACTCTATTTTGTCATGGTTGCTTTGTTTTAAAAACTTTGTAAAATTATATGAAAATACCATAGCAACTACAATTTGTAATTCTTTTTACACTAGATGATTCTGCTTGAAAATAGACCTTTCATTTGCTATCATAGAAAAAATAAATTTTTCGACGAAATTCAAGGATTGACTACTGACTTTTTCTCTAGTCTAATTTTACAAAACTAATGAAGCAACAGCAGATATATTTCTGGCATTAGAAATGGAAAGTTTATTTTTATTTTTCACTTTGAATGTGTTTGTTTTTATAGTATACAGTTAAATTTCTACAAATTTCATGGAAATTATAATGTTTCTAAGAGATGATTTTAGTATACTTGAGTGAGTATTTAATCTTTATTCAATGGAAAACTGAATATTTCTAAATTAATCAAGAAAAAACAAAATATTGTGTCCAAACCTACGCAATCATATCCGATGAAAAAAGATTGTTTTGTATTTACGACCTTTGCTATGCTTGATTGAAACAAACAAATGATAACAATAAAATGCTACTACGATTTTGTTTAAACTTATTAAAAAATTAGTATATTAAATTTAAACAAAAAAAAATTAATTTTAATATGTCAAATGTGTGAATTTTAGTTAACAGGATATCATCAAAAATCACCGACCAATTAACAAGTTGACATCGTGAAATAGAAGACTTGAAATTGCTTAATCTTGACAGTTATACAATATCTAGCTGCATAAAAATGTATGAAAAATATATGTATACTTAATTCTGCTTTTATGCGGTTTATTTTTACAACGTATGCTCCTTGAAAAAGATTGTATAAGTTTCAAGGCTTTTAAGTTTTCCTCATTGTTAACCTTTTTTGAACCAAAAAAAATTTCAAATTTACTTTAAAAAATTGTTATAGTAAGAAAAACAAAGATAATAATTATTGCTAATTCGTTACTGGAATTGTAATAGAGTGAGTTACTATTTGCTTTTCTTCCCAAAATTTATTTTTTCATGTTCTGAGAACATTTGTCTTCTTTGAAAAATATTTTTAGTTAGAATAGTGAATCAAAATTAAACTTAATAGAATGAGCATGAAATTTTATACGAATAACTAATTTTCCTTATCTCCTTCTTAAGAAAATAATGTATGTAGTGCATATTTCGCCATATTGTAGTAATTTCCTTCAATTCTTCCTTCCTATTTATTACAAAAATGGCGCCAAAATGGGGACTTAGTAGCTTATTTTAAATAATAATTACAGTCTCTAGAAAAATAGTAGAAAATTCAATAATTTCTAATATTTTAAAAAGGGAAACAATGGGGCATAATAATTTACACTATGCAAAAGAGTATTGTGTAGAAGGAACTACATTATAAAAACAACATATTAAAACCTTTTAATATCAAGGTCATACAACAACAATCGTTCTGAAGTGTTGATGAACACAATTTTTTTTAAAATATGTTTTTTAGAGAAGGCATAACTTATTACAAAAATGGCGCCGAAACAGGGACCTACCTAAAAAATCATTTTTTAAACTCGCATAATCTTCCACGCTCTCCTTCAATTTCACCCACCAAACATTTTATGTCAAACGGACCCTTATTTTCCTGATAAAAAACAATTACTTTAAACCGTTATTTCCCTGATAAAAAGATAATTACTTTACTGCGGATTAGTTTATTTGTTTGTTTTGTTTTTTAAAACTTTATGTGTAAACTTAAAACGTAAACGTCTAAAATACTCGGCCTCCTAAATAGATGCAAAATAATTTTCACTCCATACCAATTGCTCCATGTTTATAAGTCCTATATTCGTCCCTGTATGGAGTACTGCTGTCAAGTTTGGGGTGCTGCCTCTGTTTCCATCTTGGCCCTCTTGGACTCTGTTCAAAAGCGGGCTATACGAATTGTGGGTGATCGAACTTTGACATCAAAACTTGATTCCCTACAACATCATCGCACTGTTGCTGACCTCGTTGTTTTTTACAAATATCGTCATCAGCAGTGCTCAGATGAAATTAGCGGCATCAAGGTGTCAAACTTATTCATACCCCCGTTCCACTCGGCAATCGGCTGCCGCAAGCGGTGAAACGGTAAAGATCCCGCGCTGTCATACTGGCAGATCGCAGAGAGACTTCTTTGTCCGAACTGCGTACAAATGGAATGGTTTGCCGGAACACTTAGTCTCAGGTGACTTCAAGCCGCAGATGTTTAAAAAAAGCGTTAATCTACACCTTAGAACGCCAGTTGTTATGGGACCCAGGTCTAGACCTAGGTCTTAAAAGGTATTTATGTGTTGTTGTGACACATATTCTAAACCCTATTACACAACACATTTTATTTTAAAAAAAAAAAAAAAAAAACTTATATAGTCTATGATACTCTGTACTGCTGATAAAAATAAATAAATAAATAAGCAATAAATCGCAGCACATAATAAAATATGACATAGGCCAATATTTCATGCAAGGGTATGGAAAACAAAAATAATATAAAAGGGTATAATAAGCAAGTTTTTTTAGAAAAATATTAACGAAAAAATTTAAAATTGAATTAGTAATAATCTAACTAGTGACTATCCCTTGATCATGTGTCTTCCTCAATGAATAAACCCATATATAGACCACATATTCCCACATATAGGAATAATCTCCCTATTTATTAAAAAAAAATAGCGCCTAAATAGGGACTTCCGCCAAATATTTTTTTTAAGCTTTCATTATCTTCCACGCACCACTTCAATTTTACCCACGTACCCTTATTTCTGTGGTAAAAATTCAAAAAGAATAGTTTAACGAAAGATACAGATTAAAATTAATAGTAAAGATACGGATTTAAAGAGCCTTATAAACAGTGATAGTTATTACCATTGTTTCGTGGTGGATTTCATGATGGATAAAAGGAAAAAATTAAATATTTATAATTAAATTTATAGCATTATAAAAAAAACAAAAAAAAATTAAGCATATTTTATAATAGAATCATTAATTGGAAAACTATTCTAAATCCTATTCTTACTGTTAATTTTGTCCTGGTTATTATTCTATTATCATGCTAGACTCGAATTTGGAGGAACCGGGTTCGACTTCCATCAAGGTAAAAGTGTTTTTTAAGCAAAACATTAACAACCATCGACACACTGGTTTTCCAATTCACAAAAATGGACAGTCTACGTTCCTATATGAAACGTATAGGGTAAACAAAAATAATATTCTATAGCTACCAAGGTTTAAATATTTGAAAAACACTTGCTTAACCCACCTTAGAAAAATACTATTGAAATAAGAGAACAGTTTAACAACCAAAAACGACAGCCGAGTTTTTTTGCATGACAAAAAATATACTATTTTCTATCTTTTTGAATTCATCCTATTTCGAAAATGATGGAACGTAAATATGTAAACATATCATAGACATAGAACATATCTACCACATAAAAAAATTTACTCTATGGACAAATACAAGGTCACATTTCGGGATGGTAGGTGCGTTCGATTTGACTGAAACAACTGAAAAAACAACAACAATTGCATTCAATTTTTCAGTTGTATCAGTTGCTTCAGTCAAATCGAACACGGCTGGTAACTCAATATATTTAACTAATTAAATTAAAACAAACATCGTAATTTTATTGACAATTTAGTGAGAATTATATATTATGTAGAGTAAATTTAGTATCCATAAAAAATTGATTCGATGAGTCATTTAATCACGTCCTCTATTTTGATTGATTGTTGTATGGAAACCATAAAAACCAATTTCTCTAAAGTTTAAATTTGGCTAATAACACAAAAATAAACGATTCTGTTTATTTTCAATCAATTAATAAATTTAAAATTGTAAATAAAAATTATTATTTAAAACATTGGTGACATAGTCAAAAATCGAACATTACTTATAATCCAATACATCCAATCCAACTTTTCAAAGATATCGTTATTGTCAAAAATATAAATGTTCCACTCGGTATTATGTTAAGCAGGTCGGAAGTAAAGTAGTGTACCAGGTTACAGTAAAAACCCAATTATCCGGAATCAATTTTTTTCATTTACATCAGTAAAACAATTTTTTTTTATAACCAACGATGTGAACCTTTTTACCAAATTTCAGTCTTCGAGTATCCAATCATAATAAAATAGGCGAATTTATTTTTCATTGATCGGTTTATTACGTGAAAAACTATTTTTATCCCTAGAAAATTTTGTATTTGTCTTGTCTCTACCCATTTTATTTAGTATGTTCCAAAAATAAGAATGCTGAATATTTATATTCACACATCCATCGTTACAGATGGGTAGATTGTTGAAACTATTTGTACATTTAAATTTTTAATTTCGATTCAATTTTATCTTTAAATTATGCAAATTTTTCGTTTTTTTTTCCTTATAATTTTAAGGAAATTATAACATTTTCTTGCAAATATCTTTTTAACTCAATTCAATACAGTCACATATTCTGTATAAGTTTTTGTATTTTTATAGTTGAATTTTTAAACATATTAACAAATTATTTGCTTAAATCACGTGAATTGATAATGATTACAATATAACAAAATAAAATTATCATTATGAAAGCAAGTTTATATAGGATGATTCAAAAGTATATTTGATTTATATATGAACAATGTGATGTGATGTTGGAGGAGTTTCTTAACTTTATTTTGTATGTATTCCGAAAATAAGGTATTACCAGAGTGTTGCTTCAACATCACCGGTCTGTTATTAGCCTATTATTATGTGTTAATATGTTCATCTGGATCTAGAGGTCTAACCGAATTAAACTAAGAAGGCGAAATCGTGACAAAAACTTTAGGCGGGCTATACACCAGGGGCCCTATTCCCGAACACATAAATGTCATCACAGTATTGTAAATTCACACAATATTGTGAATTTCGTATTATGTAACACCAATTTGGTGAAAATTCAACACAATATTGTGAGTCTGACAAGAACAATATAGTTACTGTCAAAATCACAATTTTGGTTTATGTTTTGTGTGTTAACTTTTTTATACAAATTTCATCGATTGGTGTAAAAATTAATTTATAACGCAAAATTAAGTCTTTAATAGTATTAAATAATCATATTTTTATATAAATATCATTAAAACATATTTATTTATTTAATATACTTTTATTTTATTTTGCATCTTTTAAGATTAAAAAAGTTAGTTGTCAAAAGTACGAATCTAGTACCAAAAATCTGTTATAATTTGTAAAAATTTGTTATAATTTGTTTGACACAAATATGAGTTACAGAATACCATTTTTAAACAAAGTTGTTAAGCATTTTGGTCAAATTGACAATATTGTCGATTGACAAATATGTGTTCGGGAATAGGGCCCCTGAGCTAAACTATGCGAAATATGCGAACTATGTTTTTAAAAAAGTAATGTTTTAATGCGAATAAAGCTTTTTAAAAAAAAATGTAATGTTTCCGTTTTTCTTTTCTTTTTTAAATGTTTTGTTTCCGTAATGTTTTTTTCTATAATTACGTTATAATTATATACATTATTTTTTAAAAACATAGTTCGCATAGTTTAGCTCAGGTGTATAGCGGGCCTTATCGTTGTTTAATTTTATAATAATTTAATATGATTAGCTTACTAAACAAGACCGAAAAGGACCAAAAAGATTGTAGCTAGAAAACAAAAGGACGAAACGAAAATGTAATATTTGTCAACACTTTATTTCTCGTGTGAGACTGTTGCGAACATTTGAATTAAAACTTTTTAAAATTTTTAAATACAGTGGTGCGAGGTTTTTCGTTTAAAAATACAAAAAACTTTTTATTCTATTCAGATTTTGTTTTTTTTTCCCGATTTGCTGGATTTTCGTGATAGACCGGGAGGCAGCGTTGCAAATGAAAAAGTCATTTGATGCCGGATGGTTTTTGTTTATTTTAATTAATTAACTCCAGCTGATGATAAATCTGGCAGTCAGCTGCTAAAGTAGGGGGGGGGGGGGGGTATGGTTGTGGGAGACTTTTAAACTGGTTAAAAAATCGAATTCCAAAAGTTATTTGATACCGCTTCAAAATTTGTATGATGCATGTTTACACCCTAACAATTGAAAAAAAAGTGATCAGCTGATTAGCGGATGGGGGATTATAGGTTAGCTCCTCGTATACGTCACTATAAAAATGCAATATAGTCAAGACCTTTCTGCATAGGATCTTGATGAAACTTTGGCAAATGATCCAGGTTTACTTAAAAATAGAAGATCTGAATTCATTTTAAATTTGGACAAAATGGTGGGGGAAGGGGGGTCTCCCGAACACCTCTAAGTTCAAATCTTCAATAACTTCTAATCCCGACTTAGGATTTTATGGAAACTTGGTATATAAAGTTTTAGTACTGTTTCCAATATTTCTGCATACCAACTTCCGAGTTGACACTTTCGGTTAAAAAGTATTTTTCCAGGTGTTTATCCCTACTGTAGCCTACAATTACCGATCGATTTTCATGAAACGTTGGTAAAAGCTTTCAAGTAACATGAGAAAGATTTTATTAGCATTTTCAGTCACTTGTTTTTTTAAGCTTAATAACATCTGTACCTGATAATCGAATTGGTTGAAATTTGGTACATAAACATTTAGTACAAATCACAAAAGTTCTGCATCCCAACTTCCGGTTTTTCATTTCCATTAAACAATTTTGGTACTCCCAACAAACATTGAAAAAATGTGACACAATAAGCAGGTATTCGGGTGGCCCCCTACTACTTATCTCAATATTATCCAAAAACTAATCAGTTTTTTGTCATTTAAGTCTCCATATTTTTTCAAACTGTTACTAAAATTGAATAATGAATGAAGTCTGTATGCTCCCAACAAACTTTAAAAACCAAGTACGAAAAGTCAGCAGTTGTATGGTAGACCCCCGCCACTTTGATCAATGTGTCCCAAAAGATGATTATTATCTTCTAACACTAATTGGAAACTATTTCCATAAGTTTCATCATAATCACTTCATTATTGTAGGCGCTGAAAAAACTTCAAAAAATTAAAAACCAAAATTTTTTAATGGAAATGAAAAACCGGAAGTTGGGATGCAGAACTGTTGTGAACCGTACCAAATGTTTATGTACCAAGTTTCATCCAATTCGATTATCAAGAAAGATGTTATTAAGCTTTAAAAAAAACAGTTGTTTGGGGGACCCCCACCACTTTGTTCACTATCGCTCAAAAACTAATCAGTTTCTTGTCATACATATTTGCATCTTTTTCCGAAGTGTCGTCAAAATTCATTCCCGAACGAATGTTTTATGCTCCAAACAAACATAAAAACTTTGTGGAAAAAACCACCTGTTGTATGGTGAACCCCCCAACCCTTTATCCAATGTACTGCAAAAGCTAATAAAATCTTTCTCGTGTTACTTGAAAGCTTTTACCAACGTTTCATGAAAATCGATCGGTAATTGTAGGCTACAGTAGGGATAAACACCTGGAAAAAAACTTTTTAGCCGAAAGTGTCAAACCGGAAGTTGGTATGCAGAAATATTGGAAACAGTACTAAAACTTTATATACCAAGTTTCCATAAGATCCTAAGTCGGGATTAGAAGTTATTGAAGATTTAAACTTAGAGGTGTTCGGGAGACCCCCGCCATTTTGTCCAAATTTAAAATGAATTCAGATCTTCCATTTTCAAGTAAACCTGGATCATTTGCCAAAGTTTCATCAAGATCCTATGCAGAAAGGTCTTGACTATATTGCATTTTTATACTGATGTATACGAGGAGCTGACCTATAATCCCCCATCCGCCAATCAGCTGATCACTTTTTTTTCAATTGTTAGGATGTTAACATGCATCATACAAATTTTGAAGCGGCATCAAATCACTTTTGGAATTCGTTTTTTTTACCAGTTTAATACTCCCCCACAGCAATTTTATTTTTCACAATGCTAAATTTTAAATAATATAATCAATGTTAACAGTAAATATTAAAGTCAAAATCTAATCAAATAAATTTATGAAAATCAAATCCAGACAATTCGTTAATTAATTATGTATAATACATGCGTTCCTTTGGAACGAAATAGCTGCTCAAAGATCACCAATGGAACGCCGAAAATTGGACAAATTTTCAAATATAGCCACACAATTTTATTATTCTCAAAATTTTTTATTTTGGGCTGATGTTTAAATCTGACGGGTCCATTTTATTGTTAAAAATACCAAAACAAGTTTCTAAACGATTTAAATAAAATCGAAGAATAAACTGCTTTCAACTACACAACTTGTTCGAGGTAGAGTAGATCAAAGCAAATTTGAGTTAGTTTGATTTTCAATGGAACGCGCCTAATAAAACAGAATAAGTGTCGATATCAAATAGTCGATATCAAGTTCTTTAATATCTTTAGCTTCAACCATTTCATCAGATTTATTTGCACAATTTCCATTAGATAGATTCTGGCATTTCTTAAGATGTATAATTTAGAAAAAGATAATGAATTGAGTGATTCGATAACAGTTGAAGGTGATAGTAAAATGTCGGACAATGCAACATTTGTTCATGGATTTGTGAATAGTGCTAAACAACAAACTCTCCATATATTAGATAAAATATCTACATTAACACCTCCGGAACAGTTACTTCTGTGCCTGAGAACGCCAGATAGTATATAGCGTTAATGAAAAGCTATATTTGGTGATCACCCGACTATATAAGCACAACATTTTTACAAAATTTGGAGTACAAGAATTTTTTCTTTTATAAATTATTTGTTTAATAAATAATAATAATTTGTTTTTATAAATTTAATTTTATTATAATATTTTATTAACAATTTTCCTAAATTTTGCTTAATTTTAAATAATTAAAAAACTATGTACATGATTATAAAGCTAATTGTCTGTTTAGGGGTGTTGTTGTTTTTAGCATCTACAATTGTATTAGCGACACAACATTCTTCCCGTAGTGATCACATATTCTTCCTGCTAGTCGTTTCGGCTGTTTAGCCATAACCTTGTTTCTTACATTCGATACATTCGATACATTAAATACTTTTCTTTTTCTCCAAACATTTTCGGCTTTCAAGCCACGCCAACTCGTGCTAGCGCGACCAATTTTTTCAAAAATTTGTTTTTGTTTAATAATAAATATAGCTTTTAATTAACACTATATACTATCTGGCGTTCTCAGGTACAGAAGTAACCGTTCCGGAGGTGTTAATGTCTATATTTTAGTTTGGCACCATCACCAATCCATGACTAAATGTTGCATTGTCCGGCATTTTTCACTATCATCTTCAACTGTTATTGAATTACTCAATTCATTTTTTTTCTAAATTATACATCTTAAAAAATGGCAGAATCTATCTAATGGAAATTGTGCAAATAAGTCTGATGAAATGGTTGAAGTTAAAGATATTGAAGAACTTGAAATATTTGATGTCAACACTTGTTCTGTTTGCTCTTTATAATTAATTAACTATTTGTTTGATTTGATTTTCATAAATTTATTTGATTAGATTTTGATTTTAATATTTACTGTTAACATTGATCATGTATTATTTAAAATTTAGAATTGTGAAAAATAAAATTAAAAAAGATTGATTATACAAAAACGTTACTTGACATCACGAAAATCAAAAACTTAAAGCAAATCGGGAAAAAAACAAAATCTGACAAAGAATAAAAAGTGTTTTGTATTTTTAAACGCAAAACCACGCACTGTATTTAAAATTTTTAAAAAACTTTAATGCAAATGTTCGCCACAACACTCCCCTCTTAGTTCCATCGAAGATGAAACGATAAAAGAAATGATGTAGAGTTGGGGAGGAAAGAAAGAAAGAGTTTTGCTTCAGTAGTTGTACCAAAAAGAAAAAGTTTGGCGGTGTCCGAATAAGTAGAATGGACAGTTGTATATTTGAAGACAGTGTTTATTTTGTGCGACTGAGAATTGAGAAATAGTGGCGAAAACTAAGTCGAGCCATCTTCAAATGTGACCTAAAGTAAGGTATTAACTGTCGATGTTCGATCATATGAAGATTAGGAGGGATTGTGTTAGGAGAGAGAGAGAGAGATTGTGTTAAGCGAGAGAGTTGTTTAGTAATCGATACTAATTAGAGGAGATAAATTGTGGGTCTTACGAATTGGGAGTTATGCAAAAAAGACAGAAACGAGCAAGTTGAAGTCATGGTAACACAAATGATAGGTCTAGAGAGCTGAGTTGTCTGAGACCAAAATTTATGGAGGTGTCTACCATGAATTAAAAGGTTCGTTTTTTTTTAAATAGGAGGAGCAAAAGAGTCATGTTTGTGATGTTGACGGTCTGACAACTTCATTCAATCTCCACAGTTAATATCCATTTTAAAAATTTATTATATGATTTTCCGCCATATCATAAACTCAAATTACGTATTTATTTTCGGTTGTTTCAAATCAAACAATTAATTTGATGTTGATTTTGTGAAAGAAAAAAATATTTGTCATGGAAAAGTCGCAGTGGTAAAATAGTATATTCTTCAACGATGCCGAAAACAACATATTTTGAAGCGAGAGGACAGTTTATCAGCCGAGGCGATTGCCGAGGTTGGTAATGGTCGCGAGATTCAAAATATGATTTTCGGCGAGTAGAAGACTGTGCTTTTTCTACTACTTTTTTAAAAATTATTATTAATAATTAAACATTTTCATTTATAATTACATACAATTCAAATTTTAAAACATACAAACATCCAATTAAAATCTTTAAATTTATATTTATATTTCTGCTATTAAAATATAGATGGCTCAATATGAATAAATTATCCAATTTCTATGTCATAAACAAAACTGTCTTTAGTTACAAGCCTGATTGTCTTTTCGTACAAAAAATCGTCAACTTTATACATATACATATTTTTATTCTATTTACACTACAAAATTCTATATTTTTATTCTATTTGGTCAATAAAGTCCCTAAAAGTCCCCCTCATTAAATAACACATCTTAAAGGATTATCGTTTTTTGCATTTCGCGTCTAGTAGGCTTATAACTAAAGACGGTTTTGTAATAAACAAAATCAAACTTAAAAATTTTAGTATTATTTCTAAACAGTTTTGATTTAGTTTTTGTATGCGGATGACGTTACGTAAATTCCTGATACATTTTAAAACAACGTAAATTATTTTATGTAAATAAATATTTTTTTTTTGTTTTCTTAATAAATAGGTGAAATAATTTTTTTTAAAAATATCTTAACACCAACTGTTTGTTACTATACTATTTAAAAAGAATATATGAATATTATTTAGCTACTATTATTATTTTTACATTTTTAATGTAAATTGTCCGTAAATAATTCAAAAATAAATTAACGTTATCTTCCCAAGAGAGATAAATTAACACGAACAAAATTATTTCATTCAATCAATTGACTCTCTTAACGGGTGTTCTAGAATGGTTTATTCTAGTTAAAAAAATAGATGGCTTTTAAAAATTACTTTCGTCATTATGTACGAAAGTAATTTGTATAGGTTTTTTATCACTGGTGACGAAAAAGAAATTTTTGATGCAATGAATAAACATCGAAAGTAGATTTTTTAAGTTGGGTAGTAGAAAAATATATTTTCTGATTAAATTCTTTTCTCCAACCGGACCACAATTGATAATTTTTTCTATAACAACATTTAAAATTAAACATTTATGTTCTTGTACAAAAAGTAAACTAATCTATGTTTCTATCCAAAATAAAAATTGAACTTCTAATTTTGAAGGATTTGATTGACAAAAAATGGAAATGGTTCCTTGGATTTATTTGAAGATATAAATTATATATAATTCATTCATTTGAGTATATTTAAATTTTATTAAGATTACATAATGGTCGGAGAAAAAATTTAAGGTTTCACTCGGACTAAAAATGGATTGTCTTTGATTCCTTTGACTCCCGATTCTTACTCATACCAAAATCCATCATTTTTTGTCCTTATAAAACAAACAAATATTGTTATGACGGGTAATTCAGGCTCCATAGTTGTAATTCGAACCACTGTCCCGCATACACCGGGTTTGCCTTGGCAGAGATTTTCCTAGTCGTTTTCATTTTGTCCTTTACACATAGCATACTCAATCCATAGTCATCATCTGCTATGGTTTCCGTTAAAAAAAGAATTATTGTAATTAAAATAGTTGTGTAATATTACTCCAATGTAATTTCCTTTGCTCAATTTGTATTCGTACTTCCGCTATTTTCAGGTAGATTTCCTACAATCGTCTAACAATTAATAATATTTTTCGATGTAATTTCCGGTATTTAGTTTGTAATCATTAATCGTTATAAAATTGTCAGAAAACGGTTATGTATTATCATTACTCCATAATGGCGCTATTTACATGTATGATTCGTACAATCGTTTCGTAAACAATGTTTTATTTTAAAATTTTTTTCAATTTCTATTACAAACTAGCAGTCCATACTCTTTATTGGGTACAATAGCTAACGATAAAACAAAAACAAAATTTCCCAAGAAACTACCTTATCGATTCGTTATGAACCGCATATAAATAGTTGATGACAGCTAGCCTCGCTCTCTTAGTTCAATTTAATTTTCCTATTGGATCGTGGGTTTTCGAAGTTTGTTAATTTTAGTTCTGTGAATTGTTCGAGCTTTGATTTTGCTGTCGTGTTGTCAAGCAGGCATGGATGATTTGGCCTAAATAAGGTAATTAAAATATATTTGGAGATAATCCTGATAGTGTATTCAATGAGATTTGCCTGGGATTAGCCAAGTAAAGATTAAAAACAGAGACTGTTTGCCTTATTACAAGTGAACAAGATCAAAACAAAACACCCAAAAAGAAACATAAAATAGATCACACATTATGTATTTGTTTGCCGTTTTTTTTCATGCCGGGACTATAAAGATTAGTGGGTAAGTCGCCATTTTTTTTGTTTTTCGTTTATTGTTAATTGATTACCGATTGATGAGTGATTGTAAAAAGCTTTACAACTTAAGATTGAAAAAAAAACTAGTGAATTCGTAATTATTCGTGTTTACCTTAAGTAGAAAAAATTGTTAATGTTCAAAGTGCGAGTCTGATATAACTAAAGGAGATTATATGGCGAAAACTTATTTTAGAGATCGGTATCGGTAATTGGTAATATCGGTAATTGCATAATTTTATTTCTCTGTACAATTACCTTGATTGGTCATAGATCAACCAAATACAAAACAAAACAGCGAGAAAATTAAAGTAAACAAGAAAAGAAATCCTAATTGTTTGTGTTTGTCCTATAGACGTTTTGTGAAGCAATCTAATTAGAAAAATCATGTTTTGGTGTTAAAACACAAGGAAATTGAGAGAATATATTTGTAAAAGTTATTTAGAAAATTATTGTAATAAATTATATCTAAATCGGGATGGAGAACAAAAACTAGAATAGTGAATATTAGTGTTTAATTGTATGTTCTTAAAGAAACTATATATATGAAACCTATGATAGGAAGGTAGTTCGAAATTTTTATTTCGCGTAGACTAAATATTTCATAGATACTGGTTGTTACTATTAGCACGCCAAGGATGGAAATAAATTATTGATAAATTGTGAATGATTGTAAGCTGTGCATTTTTAAAAATCGAATCAAGTCTAATTCCCATAAACGCCTCAAGAAACTGTGGTGGAAGACGTTATCTTTATTGAGTGGTTGGTGGCGGGGCCTTCCGCTGCACCGTGGTTCTGAATAATAAGGAAAAAGGAAGATAGAACGAACCTAACCGGATCTACTATCCACGGTTAATCCCACCATCCGAGTTTGACCGAGTTCAAATAGTGTGGCCACGCTAGTGAATGCTTTTGAAAAAATTTTTTGTGTAAATATTAATCATTGATACACTTTACATCCTCCGACGCCTTCGCACATAATTAATGGTGACCTGGCGACTGCCTGTGTAACTAGGGCCCGTGCTGAATCTCACCACAGATCAGTTCTTTCTTTGGGGAGTTATTCAGTGTCCTCCAACGATCACCGGATGTGTGGGTGCAATGATTATTTTTGTTACACGAACTATAATCAACCGTATTTACCAACCTCAATTACCAGATGTGTCGGTGTAACGATTATTTTTGATAACTCATATTTAATTCATTCATCTATACCATCCTCAATCACCGGATGTGACAGTGCAACGATTATTTTTGTTAAACGAACTATAAGTCAACCGTATTTACCTACCACAATCACCGGATGTGTCTGTGCAACGATTATTTTTGTTAAACGAACTATAAGTCAACCGTATTTACCAACCTCAATCACCGAATGTATCGGTGCAACGATTATTTTTGATAACTCACATTTAATTCATTCATCTATACCATCCTCAATCACCGGATGTGTCGGTGCAACGATTATTTTTGATAACTTATATTTAATTCCTTCATATTTACCAACCACAATCACCGGATGTGTCGGTGCAACGATTATTTTTGATAACTCATATTTAATTCATTCATATTTACCAACCTCAATCACCGGATGGTCGGTGCAAAGAGTAGCTTTGATAATCATCATCTAATTCAACCATAATCATCACAAGTTTCAACCATAATCATCACACCATATACCACCACCACCTTGGAGCTAATTGCACTGTAAGTCAACGAGTGGGCGAGATGATGGGCTAAATCTTAGCCAGGTTTAAGGAGGAGTGGGATCCGGACTAGCCATGGGGTGAGTCAATTTCTTTTTATGTAAACGAATATGCATGTAGTATGAATGTGGGGGTGGATGAAACTACAACTAAAATCTTGATTTTTTTTTTAATTTGTTGAGGTTAATCAGGGGTCACTTCGATAGAAAAATATCGTAATTAAATTATATTATTTCATGCGCTCTATAAAGATGTATGAATACAACTAGTTTGGTATAGAGAACAAACAAAAATCGATATACCCAAACTAAAGATGTAACAAAACGAGTAAACCCTTCGATATTTTCCTTTTAGGAATCTAAGAACTTTTAACATAAAATTAAAAAGGTGACCTTCAGCATTCCATCATCATTGTAGTAGTTATGGGGATTGTTTTCTTTTAAACTATTTGTGTTATCATGACTGCAGGATCGTAGTTTATTTTATAAACATCTTAAGGGAATTTCTAGTGAAATTAACTTCGTGATGTCTGTGTGGTGTTAAATCTGTTTATAAAAACAATAAAAACAAAAAAAAACCAAACAAATTCTACCTGGTCATATATATAGCGTTGCAATTTGGAATTGTTCGTTTATATGACTCAACTGATTATAGTTATGTGTGTGTGCGTGTATGAGGTGCGAGAGTGTGTGTAGGTGTGAGTAAAAGTGGGGCTGGACGTGGTGATTCTGGTTCTTTCACCCTAGGGGGTCGCCGGAGTCTCAGTCTTTCACTTGCTATTTCTCAGATCCGTACTTATCATGTTAATACGCGTACAAATTCAGTTATTTGTGCTGGAGTAGCAGGTTTTCTTCTCTCGACCCCATAGGCTGCAGCTAGTCTGGGGCAAAAAAATTAATCTCGCTAGGTACACGACCTGCTATGCCACTTCGTTGCTATGCAACGAAGAAGCTCTCCACTACAATATTTAATAAAAACTAAAACATTTCTTATTTAAGCGCCAACTTTTTACAAAACGGCGATGCCATCTGGGGACGTCATTATGTCGTTATTTCCGAAATGTAAATGGTGATGTTGTAAAATGTAAAGCGTTTGTATAAGTGTTAGAAATTTATTTTTCAGCTTGAGCAGTATCGAACAAAAATATTGAAAATAGCTATATGTTCCACTATTGAGGTAACTTTTAAATACAGTTACAGCAGCGTTCAACGCAAACGCTCTTTATTTAAAAACTGGGCGATAATGTGTTGATTATTATAAATTATTTAAAAATATTTATTTATTTTCCTATTCCACGTCAAAATGAAATATAAACCTCAGCATTTTTACTTTAGACGTGACTCCATTTGCAAAAATGTTTTATTCAAATGAATATCGTTCTTATATCAAAATTAAAACTCTTGATTCATATTACTGACAGACTGAACAAATATAATTCTAGCTAATCTCAAATTAAATTTATAATTTTAATAGAAGACTCAATTTTTATATAAATATATTTTAGCTTATATGACAACCATGACACTTATTTTAATAAATAATGACAGTTCAAATTATATCATATATGTCATTATGACATACTTTTATCATATAAATAAATTTAAAGTAAAAAAAAACAAAAAAAACATCAAAAGTATTTAAATACTAACAACAAGATAGACAACAAATAAATTGTTAATTAATTACATATCAAATATGTATTCAGGTTTTTAGTTTTTACATTATTGTCACGTGTTTATATAAACGTTAAAAGTGCAAAAAAAAACCAAATTTAATGTTATAATAAATTAATTGTTAAATATTTTGAATACTTGTGATAAAGAGTTAAAGCGACAAAAAGGAGATGTTTGCATATAACCACTACAATTATACTTTAAAACAACCTTGAAACTTCTTATTCACAGTATGCATGGGAAAATTTTAGTCTATCTTCTTTCATTGATTATTTGCTTTTTTATTTTTGTTATGTAAATTCACCTTAATTTTTTATTATATTTAAACAACAATATTTAGATAAATTTTATCTAAAAAAACAGCCGTAACACGCAAATTTGATAAAACTTAAAATTATGTGCCTTTATAGGGAGTGTTCGAAAGTTTTTTTTAAAATAATAAAAAATTACAGTTTGTATATTCTTTACTTTGCTAATTAATCATAATTTTAATTTTAAAATTTTTACAAGTGATTAAATTTTAAATTGCCATTAACATGTTTCGATTCATATCAAATCGCGTTGAGAACCCATCTTAGCTGAGAGTTATGATAGATATAAAATTTGATAAGGGTTTACAAGCAAGACGGAGTGAGATTGAGCAAAATTGTACAAAATTACTGGTAGCTCAACTCTAAATTTCTTGTGTTGCTTTTCAAAAAGTGACGAATTTCAGTCAATCGAAATTTGTATATCATGCTTTTGAATAGAATCAAACGAGCTTTCCGATTGAGTTATCGGCTTAAGGCTTGAAACCACATACAACGGAAACAGAAACCGAAACCGAATTTCATACAAATTTTACAGAAACCGAATTTTTATCTGTCAAATTTGTATGAAATTCGGTTTCTGTTTCTGTTTCCGTTGTATGTGAATGCCCGGCTTTAGAGACAATCGATATACTATGAAATAACAGAATTTTTTTTAATCGCTAAATTTAAACAAAAATAAATAAGTTCTTTGACGCCATCTTTACACTGTTAACTATAACTAAAGAAATGTATTGGCAAATAAAACAGTGTATTATTTTTAAAAGGCTCAACATGGTTTTAAAAAAAGTTATAATTGTCAAGAGCGTATCAGTGATTCTTTTTGAAATTAAAGATATAAGGTTAATCGAAGTCAATAAATAATAATTTATAATAAAACTTTATAATTTTACAAGACTAATATAATTTCATGTAGAGTTATTGTATTATGTCTAGACAATCTATTTTATACGAATAAACATATTTTAATCTCGAGCCAAAAATAATTCAAAATAATTTTATGTGTGGGTACTGCTTTTAAGAAGCAATACCTATATGTGTTAGTAAATGTAGAAAAATTAGATATAGTCAAATTATCTATTGACCTCTGTATCTCTATAGTGTAGTATATCATCTGTTCGCCCGAAACGCAAAATTATTGTTTCAATTTCAAACCATTTAATTTATCTTGAATGTATTTGAAAAAATGAACAGCAGATTTTCATGGACGTTAAACTGTAAATATTTATCAGTAAGAGTAATTTTATTTTTATACTATTAAATCGTTGTTACTACGGCTTTATTTCCAACATTTTATATCGTCACAAGCGAAGCTTCAAAACGTATTCTAAAATAACATAAAAAAGTTAGATGATAATTCTTCCACATGGAATGTCTCACACTAAATTGAGAAAAGTACATACTTGAGTTAAGTTTAATTAAATCTTAAAATCACAGTTGTTCAACTTTTTTATTTTCGAAGTGGCTCGAATTTTGTTAAGAAATTTAGGGGCAAGGAAAGTTGTACTCGAGAGGGTTAATCGATTATAATAATTTTTTTGGTTTGCTAGGTAAAAAGTGAAAATTTTACATTTTTATGTGTGAAAATATTATATTTTTATGTTTTATATTTATTATTATATGTTTTATATACAAACATAGCGAGAAACATGCACATTAGTTTGAATTTATTACTTAAAATGTTTTTGTTGATTTTTATGTAAAGTACAATCAAATTATTTATATAAAAACAACTAAATAGATTTATTTCAGAGTTCAATATAATCAAAACAATTATTTTATTGTTTTGCGCTGGTTCGCGCAACAGAATAAACTTAGTAGCTGTTTATTTTAATTTGTCGAGACTAATAACGCATACAATTATAGTTGTAAAAATAAAAACATAAACCTATTGTTATTTCTTTTTTATTCTGGGATGTTTAATAAAAAAAATGAGTGGTATCTATCGAGCACGTTGCACATATTTGTGGAAAATAAGTATAATTCCATGCTAGTTGTTCAATATAATACTGTGGGTCGGAAATTTAGTTAATTTACCGCAGATGCACACACCGCGCTTAAAATAAACAGTTGGACAGTGGAATCTTTCACGTAGCTGAAAAAATTGTATTTTTCAATGCGAAAAATCAATTCACTAGTGAAAAAGAATAACAAATTATAGTTGCTATGGTTTTTCATATAATTTTACAAAGTATTTTAAACAACGTAGCCATGGAAAAATTGAATATGAATTTTGAATGTTTTATTGTCGATTTCTAACTTTATAATTTATAGTAAATCTAAATATCGATTATATATACTATCGTAGAAAAAACTGCATTTCCTACGCGAGATAAAAACGTTTTTCGTTCATTTCTCTTGTAGGAAAATATACTACTAATTATTTAAAAATAATTTACCCACGAAAATTTTACAGGGAAAATTTTGATTTCAAACACGCAAAAGATTTTGTATTAATCAATTTTAATAGTTCGACAAATTGACATAAACCTTCATCAAATAAAAAAAACAAACCAACATCATCAAACTTTTATCTCAAAAACAATATAAACCATTTTTCAACATAGATGACATCAATTTTACCCATAACACCACACAATACCACCCTAATTAAAAAACGAAATATATTGGCGCCAGTATTTACGGCGTGCCAATGTAATGTCTTTATATAACTGTAATAGAATCTTAAGCTTTCTTGTAATATTTATGATAAGATTGTTGTTAGTTTTAATAGATTTTTATTTATTTCATTACTGTTTGCATATGAGATAAACAAGATATTTTATTTGTCGATAACCGCAGAATATATAAATGTATATACTTAAAAGGAATGGCTTGACAGATTTGATGATATAAAATTGTGGAAATGCATATACTTGTAAGTGAGAAATAACTTCAAAGTTACGTAACTGGTTTTCTTGTACGTTAATTGTTCTTTGTTGAGTTGAGAGAAATCGTGAATATATTATTTTGATTATTGAAGTTGTACATGTAGGAGTTAATCAAAAATAAAAACAGATGTTGATAACATAATAAATAAAAGAGAAAAATGTAATTACCTTGTCCTCCTTTTCTACGTTCCTTTTCTTTTCCATTGAAATTAGAAATTTTTGGTTCAGTTGCGCCAGAAGTTGGTTTTTGTTGTACATCCAGCGTATCCCATTCCATACGACGTTTTCGATTACCACCATTATTGTTATTATTTGATGGAATATGCTGTGCAGTATCTAAAATTGTTGGGCCATGCATTACACCTATGAACAAACAAAAAGCAAATTGAATTATATCAAAAATCAAGAATTATTTTTAACATTATTTACCTTTAGAATATTCAGTAGGCCAAGATTCTTTGGAATCTGGTGGTGAATCAACAAAATCAATAACTTGATCAAATGATTGAAAATTAGTTTGCTCGCTTGGAGTATTATGTTGATGTGATAGGTTTTCCAAATTTTGTCTCTATAATAAATTTATATAATTGAAAAATCGTTTAAATTTTATTGATTAAAAATTTTATTTTTGTGTTCTATAATCATTGCATAAATCTTCTTATATATTAATACGCTAACGAAAAATTTTGTGGAGCCTAAGGCTTTTTTATTCGAATTTTGATTGATTTCAAATTTTCAGTGCTAACTGATATTACTGTAACTTAGGTTTTAGAGATTTTTGGGGATTTTTCGGATCATAAATAAAAAAGTTATTATATACGAAAAACTTTTTATATACATATGCATTATAAGTTTACATACATACAAAAATGAAATTAAATTTAAAACTTAAAAATTTATTTTCTTTTTTTATATTTTTTTTTTTTATATATTCTTTGGTCATGGTTGCCGTTTGACTCCAATTGGAGTTTTTTGACTCCTTTTTGAGCGCGAGAAGCCCAAACTCCTTTTTCGGTCCAAAAACTCCTTTTTGGTTGAAATCCAAATTTGAATCAAAATTTTTTGTTTGAAATCCAAAAATCCCAATTTTTTGTACATAAATATACACTATACAGTATACCCCAATTCTGAGAAACGATAGTAAAAATGTATAATTCGATCCGATCAATCAAAACAACAACATAAATTTTTTGAAACCCTAAAAAGGCGAAAAAGGCCCAAATTTTTTTAAAAAAATTCCATTTATTTTTTCTCAAATATATTTTTTCTCAAATGTCAATATTTTTTCTTCTTATGTCTTCGTACATGGAAGGTTAGATCGATTCGTCGGAATAAAAGAGATTACATGCGTAATAATGTTGATTTTATGAATGATGAAATTTATTTTTTATGTTTTATTTTTTATATATTCTTTGGTAGTGGGTAGTAATAAACGTATCGTATGCGTAGTATATTAGTAAAAATATTCTAATCAAATTTCTAAACAAATTTCAGTGTATTTACTGACGTGAATGCATGTGAATAATTTTGTTCTGTTCTTCATTTTAATTTTTAGAAATGCCAATGTATGTGAAGTTTTTCTTATGCGTGAGATTTGTTCGTTCTTTTAAATCAATGCATGAATTTTGTGAAAGACCTGAGAATGTTACTGCTGATGTGTTTGTTAAATTTGTCAGATGATGCAATGCTGGTTGTATTTTATATTTTAGTTTTCTTATGTACACTGACGTGAATGCATGTGAATAATTTTGTTCTGTTCTTCATTTTAATTTTTAGAAATGCCAATGTATGTGAAGTTTTTCTTATGCGTGAGATTTGTTCGTTCTTTTAAATCAATGCATGAATTTTGTGAAAGACCTGAGAATGTTACTGCTGAAGTGTTTGTTAAATTTGTCAGATGATGCAATGCTGGTTGTATTTTATTTTTTAGTTTTCTTATGTACACTGACGTGAATGCATGTGAATAATTTTGTTCTGTTCTTCATTTTAATTTTTAGAAATGCCAATGTATGTGAAGTTTTTCTTATGCGTAAGATTTGTTCGTTCTTTTAAATCAATGCATGAATTTTGTGAAAGACCTGAGAATGTTACTGCTGATGTGTTTGTTAAATTTATCAGATGATGCAATGCTGGTTGTATTTTATATTTTAGTTTTCTTATGTACACTGACGTGAATGCATGTGAATAATTTTGTTCTGTTCTTCATTTTAATTTTTAGAAATGCCAATGTATGTGAAGTTTTTCTTATGCGTGAGATTTGTTCGTTCTTTTAAATCAATGCATGAATTTTGTGAAAGACCTGAGAATGTTACTGCTGATGTGTTTGTTAAATTTGTCAGATGATGCAATGCTGGTTGTATTTTATATTTTAGTTTTCTTATGTACACTGACGTGAATGCATGTGAATAATTTTGTTCTGTTCTTCATTTTAATTTTTAAAAATGCCAATGTATGTGAAGTTTTTCTTATGCGTGAGATTTGTTCGTTCTTTTAAATCAATGCATGAATTTTGTGAAAGACCTGAGAAAGTTACTGCTGAAGTGTTTGTTAAATTTGTCAGATGATGCAATGCTGGTTGAATTTTATTTTTTAGTTTTCTTATGTACACTGACGTGAATGCATGTGAATAATTTTGTTCTGTTCTTCATTTTAATTTTTAGAAATGCCAATGTATGTGAAGTTTTTCTTATGCGTGAGATTTGTTCGTTCTTTTAAATCAATGCATGAATTTTGTGAAAGACCTGAGAATGTTACTGCTGTTACTGCAGACAAAAAGCGAAAAGAAGTTCAAATAGAATGAAATTGAGAGTTGTTTTTGTACAAATATCAAACTAAAAGATTTACAGAAATAGATTAGGATTTGCAATTTTTTTAAAAAATTCTAGTATGGTACATTGGTAGTTGGTACTGTATTGGTTTCATCCCATCATTTTCAAAATATAATGTGTTTGTTAAATTTGTCAGATGAAGATAGGATTGATGGAAATGAAATGATTCATAAATTTGTATGTACTGAAATCTCTGATCCCATTCTTTTTCCTAAATTACATGAATATGTGAAACGTCATATGATGCTTGGACCATATGGTGCTCTAAATCCTGTTAGTATGAGAGATGGTAAATGTAGTAAGAATTTTCCAAAACCTTTTTCTGAAAATACTAACGAATCTGTGAATGGTTATCCTTTGTATCGTCGACGTGATAATGGTATGAGTGTTGATGTACGTGGTGCATCTCTTAATAATAGATACTAAGCGTGCTTCGCTTGGCTTATAAATAAAGTTTTTGCGTAGACATTTTGTTGACGTAGAAGCAATGATTTCAAAAAGTGGTAATGAGAAATGCTAGCATATAATTTTTAATTTTTCTTTTTAAATATATGAATGAAAAATAATCAGAACTCTAGCTGATCAGTTCGGATATATGAAAAATTAGCGATCAAATAAGTTAGAAATCAAATAAGCTTACTTGAAAACTTATTTTTCATATATCCGAACTGATCAGCTAGAGTTCTGATTATTTTTCATTCATATATTTAAAAAGAAAAATTAAAAATTATATGCTAGCATTCTTCATTACCACTTTTTCAAATCATTGCTTCTACGTCAACAAAATGTCTACGCAAAAACTTTATTTCTAAGCGTAGCGAAGCACGCCGGGTCCTCCTAGTATAAGTTAATTTCCGCTTACTTTTTAGCGGTCTCACAAAAGTTAGATACTTAGAGGCTATTTAACTCTTCTTAACTTCTTTATTACTTTATTTGATTTTACTTATCGACAGATGTAATTGCTTCGGATTGCATTGATATGATGTTGTATGCAGACAAAAAGCGAAAAGAAGTTCAAATAGAATGAAATTGAGAGTTGTTTTTGTACAAATATCAAACTAAAAGATTTACAGAAATAGTTTAGGATTTGCCATTTTTTTAAAAAATCCGAGTATGGTACATTGGTAGTTGGTACTGTATTGGTTTCATCCCATCATTTTCAAAATATAATTATGTAAGACATTTTATTTTCGAACAAAACAGATTCCTTATCATTAACGGAATACTGATATAAATATTTAACAAGCAAATATGGTATGTTGTTTAAACAAGATATCACAATTTTCAAAATAAAAAACATCAGAACATCATCAAAGTAAAATTTTACAATTTAATGAAATGTATTATGTTCTTTTGAAGTTCACGTGTTTGTTGTGGGCTACCTAAATTTTACTTATACTTCAGTAAAATAATAGTAAAAACATACTGTAGTTGCTGTTACAAAAATAAAAATTGCAAAAATAATATTAAGATAACCTAAGTACGATTTATAAAAATTATCTCTATTGAACTTTTTATGATAACATTACTGTTGTAATCATACAGCTAAACAATAAATGTTAAGTTAAATAATTAAGATTTAATTTATATAAAAGAGTTTATATATGTATTAAAACGTAGTAATTTAGTTTAGTTACGAAAAAACAAAACCAAAAATTAGGACAAGGTTACAAGAATATTACATCTCTTAAATATTCTGTTTTCTTTTTAAATTTTTTTTTCCTTCTAATGAAGTAAAATTAAAGGTATTGCAAACGGGTCGCTTAACATCTTCTGTTATTCAATACAAGTGCTCTACTATTTAGTGTGTTGCCTTCATTGTCCGGAGAAAAATATTCAGATAAACTTATACTTATTTTGAACTTTATCTCTTTCCACAACCTCTTTCCACCCATTTAAAGGAGATCTGGAAAAAAATTGATTTGGTAGACCTGGCCCAAGTCTTATTTGCCAGACTCGGCCCCATGACATCAGTCCAAACTTGGTCCAAGCTTGGGCCGTTTGAAAATATTAAGCTTGGGTCGTTTGAAAATATTAAGCCTGGTCCAAACCCAAAAAGCTGTTGCGCGGGCTTTGCCCAGGCTTGGTCCATTAGCTTTTTCATTCCCGTGTAGTTGACTCAAATTCCATTTCTAACAATAATAATTTTCAAAGTCGACTTAATCAAATTCAATTGCCCAAATTCAATTGCCCAACCGGTTGGAAAGTAATCATTTTCCACTCTTGGGTGGAAAGTGTTTGAAAGCAGTGATATCTCATTCCCACATTTTAAAACGCCAGAAATAGCCGAAATACAAAAAAAGGTTGTAAATAAAAGATTATACAAGAAAGAAAATGATAAAAATGATGGAAAACTGGCTACTGATTGAAATTCGTGTTCCGGACGACCGACACTGAACCCTACCATTTTTTATCGACTTCAAACTTGGTATACACGTAGCATAAATCAAATAAATAAAGGTTTTTTTAATAGAAAATTTAAATTAATTAATTTGAAAACAGGGTGGTCCGAAAGATTTTTGGCATTTTAAATTCAGTGTAGCTTTGAAATCAAATTGGAAGAGAACAAAATCAACTGTTTTGTAAACTTTATGCTATTGCTGTAAAAAATACCATGCAATAAGATTTTTAAAGATGGCGCTGATGCCGTACGTCAAGTATTTAATGAATTTTTTTTTCATAATATAGAAATGCCAACCCTCAAGCATGTCAAAATTTAAAGAAACGTTTTTTTGTGCTAAATATATTAACTTTTAAAAATTTTAGGTTAATAAATTCTGGGCGACTGACCCTGAGACTGACCATTTTTGATCGACTTCATCCTCTGCATACGAGTAGTATAGGTGAAATAAAAAAGCACATGCGCTTTGAGAAATAATTTGAAATGATTAATTTGAGAACAGGGTAGTCCGAAAGATTTCGAGAAATTCAAATTCTGTGTAGCTTTGAAATCAAATTGCAAGAAAACTTCTCACCCGATATCAATGATTTTGTCAGTGTTGGAAAAAATGATAGGTAATATTAGCCAAATTAATAATCCGTTCTGAAAGAATTGTTAATTTGCACTGACTGATTTAAAATCGTCGTTCAATCGGTCACTTTCAAAAAAATATTTATGTCAAAAATGCGAATAAAATGGTCTAGTTAATAAGTCAAGAACCATCTCCTAATTAGAAAACAACATTCTTAAAGTTATTTAAAACATTTTGGAAAGAGCATGAATATGCGAAATCAAAAGAACCCTATTGGCAATATATCGTTTTTTATAGTTCAACAAAAAATATTTGTCATTAATGTAATTTATTTTAAAACTACAACTTAACTACTATTTTACACCATCTGGGATAATTTTATTTTCTACTATCAATACATTCTAATTTACAACCTGTTGCGACCAGCCGTCAGTGCTCCTGTTTAACGAGCGCTACTGTTTTTATTGATATTCTCAAAACAAACAAAAATTCTCTTCCTCTTATAGATGTAAGGAAAAAGACATTAAAATTAAATTTTTTACTATAGCAAGGAATTTCATATTTAAACCAAATTTTTATTCTGCATCAAAATTCTCCATTCTACAACAAATATGCCGTGAAAATCAGGCAATCGTTGCATCGATTTGCCACACATTTTTTGATTTGCTTCAAATTTCTATATATTCCATCAAAACTCACCAAAATCCAAATATTTTTGGTATTATGTAGAAAAACAAATCAGACAAGTGCGAATATAACTCGCTAACTCGTCAAGGGTTCCATGTATATAATATTCTACGACAATAGTTTTTCTCAAAAACACAATTTCAGAAATAAATCAAAACCAGTGCTTTTAAAAAACTACAAAAAAATTATTTTAGACTTAGAAAAAAATTTCGTCAAGATTGAAAATAATTTTTTTCAAAATATTCACTCCCAACCCCCTCCAAATAACATTTCAAATGATGAGTGGATGAATCGCTATAGTTTTAATTCAATTTTTACATTTCCTTTAATAGTGAATTTCTTCAATTTTTTTCTTTTGTAATGTTCTAAGTTAAGGGGGTGGGGAGGAAAAAATTTTTACATTTTTGAAAATAAGACAAAAAGGTTGCTTTTAAAAAATTTCACGAAAAATTGTTTGGACTAGAAAAAAATTCACCTTTCATATGACATCCACTCGTCAAAGTCAAACATTTTTTTTTCGAAATTTCAACTAACATTTCAGCTGATGAGCCGACCGCTATAGTTTATGTTCAAACTATTGAGCACCCCTTTCGTCAAGGTTGAAAATAATTTTTTTTTCTTAAATATTTCACTCCCAACCCCCTCTAAATAACATTTCAAATGATGAGTTGAACGCTATAATTTTCATTAAATTTTTACAACATTTCCTATAATGGTGAATTTTTTCAATTTTTTCTTCTGTAATATTCGAAGTTTTCGGGGACAGGAAAAAACTTTCACTTTTTGCAAATAAGTCGAAAATTGTGTTTTCGTAAATTACAAAAAAAAATTGTTTTCGACTAGAAAAAAATTCACCTTTCCTATGACATCCCACTCATCAAGGTCAAAAATATTTATTTTCGACATTTCTACTCCCAACCCCCTCCAAATAACATTTCAGATGATGAGCCGACCGCTATAGTTTTCGTTTAATCTTTACAACAATTTCTATAACCGTGAATTTTTTCAATTTTTTTTCTTTTGTAATGTTCGAAGTTAAGGGGAGAGGATAGGCGCCCGATATTGGATAGGAAAAAATTTTCACATTTAAAATAAGACGAAAACTATACTTTCGAAAATTACAAAAAAATTGTTTTGGACTAGAAAATACATAGTATATTTTCCTACAAGAGATGAAAACATTGTTTTTTTCGTGAGTAAACATTTGTTCACGAGACGGCGCTAGCCAGGTCCGGATCTACCATGGGTGCAATGGAGCGACCGCACCCGGCACCAACACAAAAGGCGCCGAAATTAGGTTTTGTTTTAAATTCGATTACTTTTTCGTTTTGGTTTTTATTAAATTTTAAGGCAAATTAAAATTTATTTTTCTATATAAAAAACAACAATTTATTTTTGTATATTTGTTTTAATTTTTGATCTACGGGCGTGACAGTCCCGTGTACTCTTATCGCTGCTATTGACATACGATTCAACGTGAAATATTAGATGCCACCGGCAATAGCAGTGAGATATTACCAGTAAAGGTGATCATACGGGGGCTGTCGAATGAGCTCTATTCATCCAACAGTACTCTCAATTTTATATGCAGTTTTCCTTTTTCTGCAGTTTTCCTTTTTCTATAAATTATTGTTATGAACTATGCGGCGTCATCTTCTGGAGAAACTCTTATTTTTTTTCAACTATATTTAATTTTTTTCAACGACATATAAGCATATTTTTTCGAAATTCGTTTGTCGTGTCGTTTTGATTTTTTTAGGCAGCAAATGAAAAGCTTAGTTAAATGCCAGTAATGAAACTTGTTGGGAAAACTGAAAATCAGCTGTAAGACCTCTTAGATTTTAAACCGTAGAATTTTAAAACACTTTAATTGAAATTCCTTTAGACCAGACACGCAAAACTTTATAACACAATTTGGAGCAAAATTTTTAGCGAAGATAATGATGCTTTAAATATCTTTGCAGTTTAATTTTGTGAAACGATCTCCAAAATTAATGTTGTTTCTAAAATGATACAAAGTCTGAACTTGTATGTAATTGAATGTATTTTATTGAATGTATGTGAAAGCTGACGGGTTACAGGAAAGGGTTTTGAAAATGAAACACAAGATAATATAATATAAGATCCAGGATCCTTCACAAAATTTCTTTTTCTTCTATTGATTTTTTTTTACCGGCGTTAATGCTCCATGTAGGAGCGTTGCCTTAATCTAAAAAATTATAGTGCAAATTATGAAATTTTTTGCAATCCATATAATTTTCGACCAAAAATTAGTCTACATCTCTAGCGAAGTATAAAAAAAGAAAAAAACAAAAAAGGAAAAAAGAGTATAACAAAACAGTGATCACTAGAGAAACTAATTGACTAAACCTGTATCTATTAAATATATGTTTATGTAAATTTGTTGCTTTATACTTCGCTAGAGATGTAGACTAATTTTTGGTTTATGTTACATTTTTTGGTAGTTTATCTAGTCGGCTAGCCCTGATGAGAATGATAAACTTTTTTAAAGTTTAAAATTTTCTCATTGGTTCGAAACTAGATCGGTCGAAAATTGTAAAGATTGCAAAAAATTTCATAATTTGCACCATAATTTTTTAGATTCAGTTCTTATCTATATATATAAAAATGAATGTTTGTTTGTTCGTATTTGTTAAACTTCGTAGCCACTGCACCTATTTGAAAAATTCCTTCACTTTTTGAAAGGTATATTATGCCAGATGAACAAAGGCTATATATTATGTATATAAATGGAACCCCAGGGCCCTTATAATTATCTTAAGGGTTTGACCTAAATGTTGATAATAACTTTATTTGGGTTTTTATTTAAATATCGTTTTATAAACTTGGCTTTCTTTGATCAATGTTTTTTACGTTGAACATAATTTTATGAAATTGAAAAATGAAAGTATAATCTGACTAACAATTACATTTGTATATCAAAATTATATATATTGGAATTTAACATCATGGGCACTTAGTCGGCAACACGTTTGCAATAGTGATTTGCAAACGGTAGCAATGCATTAATACCACTGAATTTAATATATCTTCCCGCCCGCAGGAACATATATAAAATTTAAAATTTTGGATCTATGGGTGTGACAACCCAGCGTACTTAAGTACCTGCTATTGGCAAATCAGTTAACGTGAGATATTATATACCACTGACAATGGCAGTAGATGTCACTGGTATAAGTGGATAAGTGATATTTTTGGGTTGCTAGCGAATGAACTTTTTTCAATCAACGATAGGACCTTTAGTCTTAGTTATGGAATATTTTTTGACGATGACAAGCTATTTTTTCAAATAAAATGTGTTTTGGGTATTAAAGAAATTACAATGTGTGTCATATATGCTGGATTGAGGAAAACAATGCGTTACATGATATTGATATATGCTTCTAGCACTAGGATAATTAGTAACCCAATTTTAGCTTTGCTTTCCGGCAAATTTGAAAAAAAAAATATTTTATTTTTATTTCCTCCATCCTATCATGAAATATCGCCCTATGTCGTACATTATTATGTGAAAGGATTTATTATTTAGTTTTCAATTCCTTAAAAAGAATATGAAAATCCGAAAAAAAAGAAATTTTCGTGCATCTACGTCTTAAAAAGCATGATGTTGTGGAACCTAGGTCTTAAAAGGTTTTTGTGTGTTGTTGTGACACATATTTTAATTCAAAATATGTCAAATACTTTGAAATTGCACAAATTTTTTTGAAGTTTTCGGTGAAAAAGATGATGAACAATGTCATTGAAGATACAATTATGAATGGAAAATTCGAAGGTAAAGATGTAGTGTTACTACGTATTCCAATGATCCCAACAGATATGGCATTTGAATTCAAACGTTTAGTCGTTTAATAAACAGAAACGTTTTTTCAAACGTTTAATAAACAAAATTAAATTGACATTTTGAAATTCTTTCCATATTAAAATAAATAAGTTGCAATAAAAATGACAATGTAAATTGAATGATATCATAACGAGTTTTTTCGAATTTTCTTTCTTATGAGATAGCGGCAATATGCGACGGGTATAATGTTAAATAAACAAAACTTTTACACTATGTAGTGTAAAAAATAAAATTTTGTGAGATTTTGTGAGTGATTAAGATCAAAGTAGTTATTGTAATTCACTTGAGTTTTGCAATTTGAAAGCATTTTTCATTTTCTCTCAGAAAAACTTCTTTAGCACAGTTTTGTGTGTTTCGTGTCGGAAACAAATACAATACATGAGCACTGTGAACATTTGTGAATCTACTTTTGTTCTGTATAATGTTTTATATAGAGATGACACACCTCTACCAATCCAACAAATCATTTAAATTGTTTTATTGCTTACTTGAAAACATATTGGCAGATCGCTAATTTTTCATATATCCGAACTGATCAGCTAGAATGCTGATTATTTTTTATTCATACTTTTAAAAATAAAAATTAAAAATTACGCTATCATTTCTCATTACCACTTTTTGAAATCATTACTCCTTGTCAACAAAATGTCTGCGCAAAAACTTTATTTATAAGCGTAGCAAATCACGCCGGGTCCTGCTAGTAAATTATAAAATTAGAAATCGACAACATCACATGAAAAATTCATGCTCTATTTTTTCATGGTTGCGTTGTTTCAAAAACTTTGTAAAATTACATGAAAAACCATAGCAACTACAATTTGTTATTCTTTTTACACTGTAGTTGAAATAGAACCCATTTTCACAAGCAATTAAGCGTGATGAAAATAAACTTTTCATATGCTATCGAAGAAAAATATATATTTATTGTTAATTCCCAAACAAAAAAATATTTTTCTTGTGAAAAAGGAAAAAAATTCAAAAATTTGAAATTCTGGTTAACTGAATAATCGGTTAATTGAATGTCAGATAATCGAATTTTCATTGTATTGAACAATAATCAAAACAATCTACAAACAATAACAATATCTGCATTCTATATCAATAACAGAATCTACAAAACTTCTTTTCAAGAACGAAAGTTTTGGTTTTTGATCGGTCGTTCTTTTTGTATCGATCGTTCATTTTGGATCGGTCGTTCGTTCTAAAGAAAAAGCAATCAGAAATCATTTTTTTACTGTCGTTCATTTGGATCGTCGTTTTATTCGATTTATTTTTAGCAATAAGTTTTTGGAGCGGCCGTTCATTTTAAATCGGTCATTTTTATTCGAAGAGATCGTTCGTTTTAAGAAAAACAAGCGTTACGTTTTCTTCTTTATCTATAAATCGATATATGGATGTATAGATAGTATCGATATATCGATAATATCGATAATATCGATATATCGACAATTCGATATTGTATTTATACCATATATTATCATGCCAATATCGTTATTCGATAGATCGATAGCTACCGATATTATCGATATATTACCAATATTATTGGCATATCGATAATTATCATTTCGATATCGTTATTCGATATATCGATAATTATCGATATTTTTTCCCGGCACTAAATACATCATAGATAAGTGACCGAAGAACGATGTTTCTATTACTAGCGAAACGATCGGCTTTCGTTCACTGTGATGATCCGTTCAATTAACAACGGTCGGGTAATTGACTGTCCTATCGCACTATCTAAAAAATACACATGAAACTGTTTGCTTACACTGTTAACAATTTTATGAAATAAAGTCTTTATAGATGACGCTGATGCCATAGGTCAAGGTATCACAGTATGAAAGTTCCAACCTTATCCTAAACCATGCCAATGTTTAAAGAATGAGTTTGTTTCCGTTCTATAGATATTAGTTTTTAAAAATATGCTTCTCAGGTCAAACATTTTAGTTGTAAAACTAAATATTTAAAAATTAATATCTTTAAAACAAAAAAAGCTATCTTTAAATTTTGGAACGTTTTAATAAATTTTATTTCATAATAATTTTAACAGTGTATTCAAAAAGGATATCGTATTGCTTATATTGGTTATAACAAAATCATAAGGAAACATAACACAAAATTCTATTCAATTCAACATAAGTGAAGGCAAACTGTACAAAATTACAAAATAAAATTCGTGATGATCATCATTAGGTCAACCAAAAATATGTACTATGTAGCATGTTTTTTATACACCACTTAATTCAAAAATGATTAAGCTTGAAATCTGTTTCAGGTAAAACTACGACTTTTAAACCCTATTTGTTAGATCATATTTTAGTATATTTTACTCCCAAAGGCATATTAGTGCATTTCTCACCAAAAGTCCATATTTTTAAAATATAATTATGAGTTTTTCTATATTTGATGGTGACAATATGGGCAAAAATATGAACGAAAAATTGGGTCTTTTATTTACTATCGCGGCAGTAATTTTTAGGGTGCTGTATTTTGAAATTGGAACACTAGTCCTGAGACTTTGGTCTTCGTCCGACGTTCGCAATTGAATTTCTGGGCATATAAGTCCTATTGATATAAGGTCTTGGATCGGTCATAAAATTGCTTGACTATAGCTGTTAATCCTAATTCTGTTTTTATGTTTTTTTTAAGCAGCTTAAAATTTGTATGAGAAAATCTTACCGCTTTTTATGACATTCAGATAAGCGTCATATGAGAGGTTAAGTTTCTTTTAAGAAGATTGTATTCTTTTCTTAATTTTAGAGTGTTGGGTGTTGTCATATTATCGAAAATGTTTGTGTTTGTTTGTGTGCGTTCTATCCCTTTAATTTAGAAAGTGACCGATAGAAAAATTCGATAATTGTAGAAAACTTAATCAATCTCATTTTAGAAAAAACTATAGAAATTGGAACTGGAGTGTTTTGAAGGACCACCAGGAGTGGAAAGTATAAAATGAAATATTTTGAAACCGATAGAGAGGGATGTCATATGGAAGGTTAAATTTTTTAAGGAAGATTGCAATTCTTATATATAATTTTAATAACCCTTAGGTTTGGTATATTACTGAAAATTCGTGTTTTTATTCTGTACCAGATTTAACTCAGAACGTAATTCACCAATCAATTTCATAAAAGTTACGCTAAAAATAAATTGAATTTTAAACGAAAACCACTAGTCCAGTAACTTTATACATCACAGTAGGCGTCAAATCCGGTAGTTCTGATTTTTTGCAGACTTGTTTATGATGTTGGCCTAATGAATAATCCAAGTTTGTGACCTCGAGCACCGAACGCAACTTTGTCGAAAACATCGCGAAAAAATCGTTATTTTTTCAAATTTTGGCGATTTTAAAGGACTAGTTTTTTCTTTATACTTTCTTAGGACGGTTTTAAAGTCGATTTGGAATCTAGGTTTAGAAAATCGAAAAAATCGTCATTTTTTCAAATTTTGGCGATTATGGCCCTAAAGGACTAGTTTTTGAAAAAAAGTAGACTAAATTTGCTACAATATGATACTAGAACAGTCTCTGCAGACCCGATAGTTTCCGAGATTAAGCAGTTCAAAGTTTATCATTTTTTTCGAAATTCGCAAGTTTTTGCAATTCTGTCGTTCTGAATGAATTTTCGAGTGACTAAAATAATGTTTAAAATATTGCAATATTTTGCGAAATATTGCGAAGTTAAAAAAATGATAAACTTTGAAAGGCTCAATCTCGGAAACTATTGGGTCTACAGAGACAATTCTATTATCATATTGTAGCAAATTTAGTCTACTTTTTTTCGAAATCTAGGCCTTTAGGGCCATAATCGCCAAAATTTGAAAAAATAACGATTTTTTCGATTTTTGAGGCTTAATCTCGGAAACTATTGGGTCTACAGAAAAGTTCTAGTACCATATTGTAGCAAATTTAGTCTACTTTAAAACCGTCCTAAGAAAGTATAAAGAAAAAACTAGTCCTTTAGGGTTATAATCGCCAAAATTTGAAAAAATAACGATTTTTGACAAAGTTGCGTTTGGCGGTTGAGGTCACAAACGTGGATTATTCATTAGGCCAACTTCATAAACAAGTCTGCAAAAAATCAGAACTACCGGATTTGACGCATACTACCCCATACTCTCAGGCGACAAAGTTACTGGACTACACTGCGATCTCTCTGAAATTTGTTGCTCTGTGTTTTGAGGTGCTATAAGTGGCAAGTGTAAAGCGGTTGACTTTATTGTTTTAAAGATTTCAATTTTAGATTTAATTCTCGGATCCTTAAGTCTTGAAATATCATTGAAAATATGTTTTTGATCTATCAAATTATTTTAATTTTCTTTGATTCCGCACAAACATTTTTATAAAAATTACGTCAAATATGATCCACGTCACAATACACGTAAAATTCTAATAATTTAATTTCTCCTGAGCAGTCCATTTTATGCAGTTCGGCCAAAGAAGCCTTTTCATTCTTTACCTATAACAATAATAGATCACTTATTGTTTGCTTATAGTTAGCATATAGTTTGCTTATAGTTTGCACAACTCGACTGATGCGTAAAACAGCGAAAATAATATGTTTTAAAATTTTAAGCATGATGCATCTGATTTGGTATCTGAGCACTGCCGGTGAGAATATTTAAAAAAAAACAACGAACTAAACGACAATGTTAAGACGTTGTAAGAAATCCAGATTTTATCTTAACTTACGATCATCTACAGTACGGAGTCTTGAAAAGAGCCAGGAGGGAAACATATGCAGTGCACCAAACTTGACAGCTTGTAATTTTTTTTACATCTTTTAAGGAGGCTACTTTTTCTGGGCGCCCTTTTTCATCGCCATTTTAAGATCGTTACATAGTAAGTCATTGGAAATTGAGACTCCTAATGAACAAATGATTAAGCTTTCGTTTTTTATCCTCCACACATACTAATTCAAATATCGTTGGTGAACCCGGCGGTCGTTGTGCAAACAATCAATAGCTGTGTTTTGGAGGAATTAACATTGACCAAATGTTTGGCACTACAATTGACGACATTTTTTTGATTCTCGTTTCATTAATGGCAGTGTATGATCAAGGACCATTTATTTGTTCAAGCATTTACCCGTTGAAAATAGGAGAACAATTTCCTTATGCAGTATACTATCGTCTACAAAACTATTTAATGGGTTACTGGTAGTTTTCAAATTTCAAGAATTTGGAGTTGGCTTTCTTATACACCATCGCGTGAATCAGCATGTTATCGACTTCTGCCCAATTAATATGCGGTTATGCACACAGAATCCGCACGCAAAAATTCAATGTAACGATCGTCAATGTTCATGCACCTACTGAAGATAAAACAGATGATATTAAAGACCTGTTCTTCCTAGAACTCGAAGAAGTCATCAATAACATCCCGCGGCACGATATAAAAATCGTGGTATGTGACTTTAATGCTCAAATTGGTAGGATTGCAGAACTTAAAACACATATCGGCCCTGACAACTTGCATCATACCAGCAACAATAACGGTTTTCGTGCAGTCGAGCTGGCTATGATGTATGATCTAGTAATTTCCAGCACTTTCTTCCCTCGCAAGAGAATTCACAAGGCAACGTGGAAATCAAATGACGGAAGAACGGAAAATCAAATCGATCACGTCATGATCTCTAAGAGACACTCTACAAGTATAACTGACGTTCGATCATACAGACGTGCTGATATAGACACCGATCAAATGCTTGTCATTTTTAAGTTCAAGTGCTAATTATCATTTACATTTAACAGACAAGCAAAAAAGACCGTGCGCTGGAATGTCGAAGCATTTAAACATCCGGAAACGCTGAAAGATATCAGGAAATAATAACACAAAACATAGAAGAGCATGACATCTCCTCTGAGATGCCATTAAACATACAAGAAGAATGGCAAACGCTTCAATCAAACATTATAGCCGCAGCACAAACTACAATCGGAAAACGACCACCGAAATCACACAACGAATGGTTTGACGAAGAATGCCGCCAATCCGTTGAACATAAACAAAAACTGCGAGAAAAATGGTTAACAAGGAGCATCCGAAGCTCCCAAGCTCATTTTCTATGCGGCAGGAAAGCCTCAGCAAAACTTCTACGTAAAAAGAAACGCGAACACATGAAGAGCTGCATCGAAAACATCAACCAACATGCAGCCAACGGAAATTCAGAAGAGTGCTTTGCCAATGCATGGAATCTGACAAAAGATTCCTACCCAAGATCTACAGCCATCAAAAATGAAAATAATGAACTTACAACAAGTGAACGTGAAGTGCTGGCAGTGTGGCGATCCCACTTTCAAGACCTACTGAATAGGACGAATAAAGTTCATCCTATTCGAGCAATTGCTCCATCAACTGAGGAGATTTTTGTCACTTACCCAGAAATAGAAGAAGTGGAAGCTGCCATTAAAAAACTGAAAAATGGCTATCACCAGGTTTCGATGGTATTCTCGCAATCTGATTCTTGCAATCTGGGACCAAGAAGAACTACCTGCTGAGTGGAAAACAGCTCTCATTGTTCCTCTACATAAGAAAGGTGACCGTCTAAAGTGTGCGAATTATCGTGGCATCGCACTGTTGAACACTGCATATAAAATACTAGCTAATGTCGTACTTGCTCGACTCATACCGTTCGCCGAATCTATCATCGGTGACTATCAGTGTGGTTTTCGTCCCAACCGCTCAACCACAGATCAATATTTTACCTTAAGGATGATTCTGGAAAAATGTTGGTAGTACAACATCAGCATTCACCAGCTCTACATTGATTTCAAGCAAGCATATGATAGTATCATCCGTGAAAACCTTTGGTCCACGCATGCGATAACAAAAAGCCGAATTGAGACACAAAACTGCATATATAACAAATCTAGTTAAGTTCTTGGCTACGCATATGATATTGTGCTTCTTGGACGTAGAGCAAGCGATATTAAGGATAGTCTCTCTCAGCTTGAAAGAAATGCTAATCAACTTGGATTATACATCAACACTAAAGCGGCAAAACTAAATCGTTAACAACATCTAGGAACATACCTCCCGGAAATCTGGATACTGGCGACTATGAAGTGGAACGCGTTGAAAACTTCAAATACCTCGGGTCTGTAATAACATCGTCAAATGACATGCAGGCAGATATCAAAGCTCGTGTCTCTGCCGCATACAGAGTTTTCTGAAAACATCTTTCGCGGTCGAGAAAACTCACACTTACATATGGAAGTAAAAGCTGGACACTGACTTCCTCCGATTGTAGAATTTTATCAACTTTCGAGAGGAAGGTCATATGAACAATTTATGGTCCATCTAAAGTTGCTGAAAATCAGCATAGAATCCAAATGAATCATGAAATCAGACAGCTTCTTGGACGCTGCGATGTAATCGGATTCATTAAATCCAACCGGATTAGATGGTTTGGTCATGAAGAAAGGGCTCCATTGGATAGAATGATAAAAAAAGCATCCCAACAACAACCAGCTGGTGTTCGTCGAAGAGGAAGACCTAGACAACGCTGGCGTGATGACATCATCCAAGACCTTCGTGATATAGGATGTCGAAACTGGGGTCAACTGGTCATGGAACGAAATGATTGGAAGCTGATTGTATAGACGGCAAAATCCCTCCATGGGATGTAAACGCCAGAGAGAGATAATTTTCAACAGTTGATATAAATAAAAAAATAAAGTGAGAGATAAAAGTTGGGGTTGAGCTATTTGTCTTTAATTTAAAATAACACATCCCATTACTTTTTTTAGGACGTTGGACATTGACCAACTTCCATTTGACAAACAGTATGAAGGACAAAGACCAGATTTATAAGATTTGTGAAAGATTTTGGTTAAAGTTGGTGCAAATTCTTTTGAAAATGTTTTTAGAACAATATGTGGGATGTTGGTACGGTAACTTTGTTGATGTTAAACCGCGTTAAAAGTTTTTTTTATAATTTTGGGTTTGAAAGAAATTCTTTCGTATTATTTCCGGAAGACAGACTTTAGAGTACTTTTGTAGAAGTTTCGCGAACAAATTATCTTTCCTTGCAGGGTCGGTGACAATTATATCACCGTCAATGTAATGCAAATATTTTTCTTGATGTTTCATCATTGAAAAAGGGGAGGAATTTATTAACACCGTTTTGAACAGTTTCTGTAAAGTTTTGAGCAGAAACATTTACATTGTCGTTATAATAACAATAATGATCAAAACTGAAACTTTGGCAAAATTTTGGAGACCATTGGTGTTAATTTTTGAGGAGCAAAGAACTCTACGGGATTTAGACGCTCTAGATTATACTAAATAAATTTTAATAACTAATGCAATTAATTTATTAATAATTAATAGTGGTCAATTTCCATGTACTACCATTACTGAGACTCGTATATCTCGGGTCTACAGTATATAATAGCGAAAGAAAGCTCAGATATATAGATCAGGCATCTCAGGTAAGCTAGTCCCGTGTGTATGATCAAAGCACTAGGACCCCTCTAGAGGTAACATTGTTGGTTACAAATTAATTAGTGCTATTTACCATCAAGTAGATCCATATCTGCCACGTATGCTAAGTCCGAAATCATGAACTGCACCCATGTACTTACACAGACGGACAACGATATACATCTTATTGTTGTCGATAGATCGGACACGAAGATTGTAAACGTATACAAGCCTCCAAATACAGAATGGCCAGCTGCTACTCCACCATTATTTCACCACCCAGCAATATACGCTGGTGACTTCACACTTATCGGTCCTCACCCATCGGCCATCATCGACCATCATCGGCCTCCTACTCAAATGACAATCCCAATGGCATACAACTGACTGACTGGGCGGATGATAACAACATGTTCCTGGTATATGATGCGAAAGACTTGTTAACCTTTAGATCTGCTAGATGGCGAAGTGATTACAATCCTGACCTCTGTTTTTCCACAAAAAATCACAAAGTAACCCTATTCCAGTATCTAGGGCTGTCTTACAAGGTTTTCCACGCTCTCAACATCGTCCAGTGATTCTTGAAGTAGGTATTCCAATCCCTCTCGTAAACTCTACTCCTCAACCTAGATGGAATTTTAACAAAGCTGATTGGACTAAATATAGGTCGGAGTTGGATGCAGTAATTCGCTGGATCCAACCCATTCCTAAAAATTACGATAGGTTCGTTGGAGTCATCATCTCCACTGCTAAGAAATGCATCGCAAGAGGCTTCCGTGAAGAATACATTCCTGGCTGGAGTAAAGAGAGCGATATATTATATGAGGAGTACCTTAGAAGTGGTGAGGCAGACGTGGCTGATGACTCAATTTACTCACTAAACGCCGCGAGGAAACAAAAGTGGATCAACGGTGTTGAAAACATTGATTTTTCCCATTCAAGCAGGGAAGCTTGGAGTCTCCTTCGAAAGCTGGGTGGCTCAAATTGCTCGTGCTAACAATGAAATCAATGAAATCAGCTCTGTCTCCAACAAAAAACGGAAAAGCAGCTGGCTACGATGGTATTTTTCCAGAATTTCCTAGAAAAAATGGAAAACACGCTGGAAAAAATGTAAAACAATGGCTAACAAATTTTTTCTCAAATATCCTAGAATCTGACAATCTTCCAAAACATTTTAAGTTTACGAAAGTGATAGCGATACTTAAGCCAGGTAAACCATCCAATGAACCAGGAAGCTATCGCCCAATTGCCCTTTTGAGCACCTGGTACAAATTGCTAGAACAACTCATATACAACCGTATCGTACCTATATTGAAGGACCAGATCCCAGTCGAACAAGCTGGTTTCCGTCCCAGCCGCAGTTGCACTGATCAACTGCTCGCTTTAACATTCTATATCGAAGCTGGGTATCAAAAACAATTAAAAACAGGTGCAGTATTCATCGATCTCACTGCAGCATATTGTAACGACTCTTCGTTGGTTTTTTTCGATTATTGAGCAAATACGACAGTAAAAAGACGGATCTTTGGTTAACAGTATCTCAAACTTTATTTGTCAACAAATTACAGCAGCTTCCGTTTTTCCTTACAATAAATTCCAGGGTCTCCAATTTATGTACGATAAACTTCACCGCTTTTCCACAATTTGAATCAATAATATTCGGAATCGTAAAATCTGTATTTACTATTCCACAAAGTTCAGATTCTTTCACTATTAGTACCCAGGCTCAAGTACCACCGATTATTCCTTATACTTGCGAATATTTATAAGCACTTTTAATTGCAAAAGTAAAACTGACTATCTGATATTTTTGTTCGCTTATTTATATCGAAAAATAAATAAATCGAAACTTCTATAATCCACTAGAAATCAATACTACGTAGTCCGTACATCTTGAATAGGCCACACCTGTTTTCATTCATACTTGCATTTGTATTAGCGAATTAAAATTTAATTTATGCAAAATGTATTTGTTAAAGGGAGTTAACTTTTGATTCATCTTTGCCATAGAATGTAGAAAACATTTAGGCGGAACGTATTGGTTATTTATGATTAAATTAAATTAACCCATTCTGGACGAAGTTTATTACAATATGATACGGTCTGGCGTATTGGAATTATAAATAAGCTGTTCAATGCAATACCTTGTAGCACCATCTCGCGTTTAATTAACAACATGCTGAGTAATCGTGTATTCAAAGCTCATCTAAAAAATTCCTGTAGTAGGTCCAAAATGCTTAACAATGGTTTGCCACAGGGATCCGTCCTGGCGCCATTACTTTTTAATTTGTACATTCATGACATTCCTGACACAACATCAAAGAAATTTGGCTACGCTGATGATTGGAACCTGGCCACTCAAAACAAAGACATGGGTGTCTTGGAAGATTTGCTCTCAACTGACCTGGCGATAATGAATGACTATTTTCGAACGTGGAGCTTATTTCCCAATCTAAGTAAAACTGAAAGTTCTTGTTTCCACTTTAACAACAAACTGGCAAAACAAGAACTATCAGTGTTATTTAACGGCACTGTCATTAAACACAATCAACAGTCAAAGTGCCTGGGCATTACTCTCGATAGAACTTATTTTAAACTCCACCTAGAGAATACGTCAAAAAAACTTAAAACGAGGAACAATATATTGCACAAACTGGCAGGCTCGACATGAGGTGCTACTCCAACTGCCCGCCGCACAACTGCTCTAAGTCTGGTGTACTCAGTGGCTGAGTACGGCGCACCAGTCTGGTTGAATAGCACACATACTCAAAAAGTTGACTGCCAGCTGCAGCATGCCACGATGCGTATTATAAGTGGTACTATCAGGTCTACTCCTTTACCTTGGGTCCCTTTGTTAAGCAATATCGCTCCACCTGCACTCAGACGCTCGCATGCGCTCATGCGTGAACATAAAAAGGTAACCAACAACATCACGTTGCCCTTGCACGAATATTACGATGACCACACTAGTTGTCGGTTGAAGTCAAGAAAGCCTTACCACAAAACTGCCAGCAACCTGCTGGCAACTATTTTTAATATCTTGGATGCCTGGGAATCATTACAACACACTTTGGCTTTCTATTACTAACCCAACTTCTACTCAATCCGGATTCGATCTGCCACGTCATACCTGGACTACACTAAACCGAATAAGAACAAACCATGGACGTTGTGCTGATTCATTCTACAAGTGGGGTATTTCAGAGTCCCTTCAATGCGACTGTGGAGCTCCACAACAAACCATAAAACACATTGCAATTGTGTGTCCAATTCGACGATATAATGGCGACATCTTAGACATCCATTTGGCAACTCCCGATGTAGTAGCATGGATAGACTTACTCGATGTAAACATCTAATGTTCAAATGTACTGCACAATGTTCAAATATTTTACTTTTTAACTAAAAGCGCGTCTTCTAATCAAATCGATTGTAAGCTCATTTAATGTGTATTCATGTTTTGTTTTAGGTAGATTTCATAGTAAAACCTACCTATTTTTAATTTTATATTTATTCTTTTTAATGTGTCACAACAAAAACCATACGCTAAATAAACTAGGACCCCTTAGGAATAGAATAAATAAACGAAACTCTAAAAACATATATTTCCATGAGGTTTTTCTCTGTTTTTAGAACATATTTTAAATGCATAAAGTAGATTTTTTAGAGTATATTTTTGGTGGCCCTAATCATCATCATCAATGATTATAAAACCCATATAATTGTTGTTGATTTTCTTAGAAAGGTCAAAAATATTTTTTTTTGTAAATTTGATTTTTATAACCTTTTTAACAGTTAGCTCTCAGATACACATTATTTGTTATTTTGTTTTATGGAAAATTCCCGATAAAAGAACATTAGAATAATATTGATTTTTCTAGATTTTACGGAATAGTATTTAAGCAGGTATCTTTAGGCAGAATGCATTAATTGTAAACGAAACGCTGTATCGTGCAAATAAAACCGTGTAAATAGAAAAAGTTATTTTTAAATTTAATTGTGAATAAAGTTTTAAGTGTTATTAAGTAGAAATAATTGGTGCATTATTTTGGAAGCTGTGAACTGGAAATGTCTACAATAAACCGTTCGTGTTTCAAAGCTGTTGGAAGAATATTCTAGATAGAAATATTGTTTGCTGTATTGTTTTCTTGTTGTTGTGGAACAATTAAGGTGTTGAAGACTTAATAAAACATGGTGTTTGTGCTTACTAATCAGTGATTGAACCGAGAAGGGGATTTGGAAATTACGTTTATCGAATTGAGAGAAAGGCCAATGGACCAACAGTATATTTTTTTCAATAGGCCAGTCTTTTACATTTCAACGCACATAAAACGGTTGATATAAGGTGAATCGTTTTCTTGTAATTTGATTTCAAAGCTATTTTGGGTTTTAATAACGAATCAATAAAGAATCAATAAAGAATCAATATTGTATGTAGAGATTACGTTTACTAAAATGAGGTATGGGCTGCGGCCATTGTTGCAATTAATCTTAGATAATCCGAAAACATTGTACAGAATTCTTAAGAAATAATATTTCGCGGATTCAAAGCGTTAGCTCAAATGTTTTCTTGAACGGTTGCGCTGTTGTCATTTACACGAACCAAATTGATCGGGGTTTACGCCAAACAAACAGTATTATCCGAGTGTTATGGGCTCGGTGGGTAGAATATTAAAGGAATCCTCGTCCAAGCGGTTTAAACTCGAGCTTGACCCGGTTTTTCTTATACTATGCTAAAGATTAAAACCTGTAAAAATGTCGCATAATTCATAAATATTTGCCTAAAATCTGAAATTTTGTAAAATAATAGAACACAAAAATAAAATTAATAAAAGTTAAAAAAAAAACAGCTCACCTCCTCAATTTCAAGGAAGCTTGGTTCCATGTCCACTTGAAACGAAAACGTTTGTAGCAGCTTTAGTGATTCCGATAAATTTGGTAGATCTGGTAAATAAGGATACGCCAAAGAAATTGCCATTCGTTGATTAGATAAACGACCGCTCTCAGGGCCTTTTAATTAGGCGAAATTTATGATAAATCTAAACTTTTTAAGCTTTTCTTTTTTTATCTTTCGTTTATATCAATTTAATTGTGCCTGTTGTTGCGAGTTGTCAACAATAACGTTGATTCAAAATACCTTATCGTGTTTCAAAACGTTTTCTTCTTTATTTTAATTTTTTTTATAATTATATTTAACTTATTTAAAATAATACTTTTTCTGCAAAAAAATTGATACTTAAAACCAGATTAAGTCAATTTTTTTGTATTAGTTTTAAATAATGTCAAAACTCATCACTATTTATTTAATTATTATACTTGGCTACTTTTAAAAAAATTTGAATGGATTATCACAATTATAGTAAATAATTTTCTATCAACGGATAATAGTTACACTTTTACGAAAATATATATTTAAAGTTAGTTAATTTATAGTTATAATAAAATATAAAATGAGAAAACTACTGGTCATACATCATATATAAAAAAAATTCCTTTTTTTGTTTTGGAATAATAATTGTCTAACTTATAATATATTATATATATTTATAAATTATTTTATAACTATTAACGTTTGATTAAAACAGCACAAAAAACGAATTATATAATTTTTTAATTCCTGTAGTTTCACGTTGTCGATGGCTACGTAATAAGGTATTTTCAATTTTTAACAGCATTTTGTGCACCATAACAACTTCAAATTTTAAAACACTATTTGACACTTTTTCCATTGATCAATCAAATATTTAAAGTTAAAAGTTTAATTTTATTGTATTACACTTTGTAAAAAAATCTCGTTTTGTAAAAGTTAAAGCACACACTTTTTTTCTTTATTTGTTGATTAAATTTAAAAACGAAAATATTTACGTACAATTTAATTTATCAGTCTAATAGTTTGTAATCAAAAATATTTTTTATAATTTTATTTTTTCGCACTTTAATTAAATTTAAACTCATTCAATATTGTATTGATTGAATTTCAAAAATTTTATTTTTGTGAAAATGCCAATTTCCTTTTTTATCAATTTAATAATTTGTTAATTGCTTATAACAATATTTTGCTATTTGCTTTTTCAGCCTTTTTCACTTAAATTTTTCAATTTTCGTTCTGTGTATGTAATTTTTTTATTTGTCCATTTGTGTGGTATTTGATTTTAATTATCAAATCAAATTTGATTTTCCATTGATAAATAATGAATGAAACATTTTCTAATTATTTTTTTTTGCTTAATATCAAATTTAAACATTGAAACAAAATTAAATTGATTAATTTAAATTGAATGGAAAAAAATTTTTTTTTATTGCGTTTTTTTTTTAAATTTATTCTCGCGTTTATTTATTTTTATATTTTTACGGTTTGTTGTATAGTTGTAAGAAAAACGACTTTTCAAATCACAATCAAAATTCCAACTGTGTATATTTTTAATTTCAAAAAATTCTTTTTATTTCTTTGTATGCATATATTCTTTACAAATATTATAAAATGATTATATGGATTTCGTTTTATTTGTTGGGTTGAACGTTGTACGTTGTGTGTAGTTAAGTGTTGACGTTTCGATGTGTAGTTTGTTTTGTTGTTGTTTTTGCGTATAACAGCTGAGTACAGCACACAAAAATCTATAATAGAAAAAAGAGAAAATTAATTTTGTTGTATTTTATTTATAAAAAAAAAGTTGAGTCAATTTGGTTGACTTGCGAGATGATAGTGAATGCGATTTAGTGTGTTGTAAACGAAACGCCTTTTGAATTAAATGTTGAACGACTTAAAAATTTTAACCACAAACATTTTGGGAACAAAATTAAGATAGCGCTAGCATGACAACAACCAAAAGTGCGCGAAAGCAATTTATGAAGCGAAACTCTTAACTATCGTTTTTTTTTAAGAATCAGGCAGTCGCGGAAATTTTCAAAATTTTTTATTACAATTGTGGTATCAATCGATCGTGCTTGGCCGTCTCCCGAAATCTTTATGAGATTGGGGTGGTAGGACCCACCCCACCCCTTTACACCCTCTTTTAGTTTGGCATATAAAAATCTATATAAAATAAATGGGAAGAGATAAAAAAATTTAATTGCACCATTATCTTTTATTTATACCGGCGCAACTTTTGAGTCCAAAAGTTGGTTTGCACCCCCACCCCAACCAACCTCGTGGGTGGGGTTGACACATTAAATGAGTAAAATATGGCATGTGGGGTATCGTTAGAATCAGAATTCCATAACAAATACAATCTCTTATATTACCCCCTGATCGGTGACATAACCATGTTTTACTCCCAAGGGGGCAAAAATAGTGGAAGGGAATCAGAATGGAATTCCTTTATCGTAGAAAAAAATATTTTTTTGCATGTCATGTTTGGTTTCGATTTCAATATAATCGGGGATGCTGAGTTCAATGGTGATGATAAAAATGGGGGCCGGACTCGGGGTAGTTCAAAGAGGGGTGGAGGTTGGGGGGTCGGTTATAAAAAACATCGAAACTATCGTCATAACAAAAAATTGGGGTTGGACTCAGGGTAGTCCAATAAAATGGGGGGGGGGGGGCGTGGAGAGGGGGGGGAGGTCGGTTATACAAAGTATCGAAATTATTGTCATTATCATCAATTATTACATAATCGATGATGCTGAGTTCAATGGTGATGGTAAAAATGTTGACCGGACTCAGGGTAGTTCAATAAAGGGTAGGGTGGGGGGTCAGTTATAAAAAATATTGAAATTAGGCTCATCATTATCAACTTTAACATAATCGGGGATGCTGCGTTCAATTATGATAATAAAAATTGGGGCCGGACTTAGGGTAGTCCAATAATAGGTTGGGGTTGGTGGGTCGGTTACATAAAGTATCGAAATTATTGTCATTATTATCGATTTTTACATAATCGACGATGCTGAGTTCAATGGTGATAGTAAAAATGTTGACCGGACTCAGAGTAGTTCAATAAGGGGTGAGGGTTGGGGGACTGGTCATGAATCGTATCAAAATTATTGTCATTATTTCGATTTTAACATAATCAAAGATGCTGAGTTCAATGGTGATGATAAAAATGGTGACCGGATTCAGGGTAGTTCAATAAGGGGTGGCAGTTGGGGGTCTGGTCACGAATAGTATCAAAATTGTCGTCATTAGTGTTTATTTCAACATACTTGAGGACGCTGAATCCAACAGTGATGTTTAAATTGGGATCAAAAATATAAGGGTGTCGCTAAAGAGCGGGAGTTGGGGGCTGAAAGCCGAAAATGTTCACATATATATTATGAGTATGGTTTTGGATAAATCAAGGGTACTGAATTCAATGGTGATGCTGAAATTAGTATTTGGGCTCTAGGGAACAAACTAGAGGATAAGGATTTGGGTCTAAAATTGAGGTAATGTTCAAATATACATAATAAATATTGATTTTTCTATGAATCGAGAATGCTGAATTCAATGGCGATGTTGAAATGCAGAACCACGTAATAAAAAATTTGTACTATGAAAAACACTATGTATTACAAATTGAACGAAAATGTTTTGCTATTTATTTCGGTAATTGCTTGTTGATTGATTTCAAATTTCAATGATAATGCTATTCTATTTAAAAACTAATCAAGGAGTATTTCTTTTTTGATTCGAGATCGAGTTCGACGTTTACTTTCGTTGTTTGTTATCGATTCTTACAGTTCAATGAGTTGATTTTGTTAAGTTCTTTTATTTCCACTGCATCTCTTTATCGTTTCTGGAGGCTTGATTTATTCTCATTTAGCATCACATTTTGCATCTCCTGATCTTCTACGATATTTAGTCTTTTCATTTTTTTAACACGCTTGGATAAATTTGTAGAATCCATTTCATATTTTACTTGTTTTTCTTCTTTGAATTTAGAGAGTTGCGTTATTAATAGTTTTTCAAGTTCAATTGAACATTTCAAAGATTTCATTGAAGAATTGTTTTCTGCTACATTTTCCTCGACTTCCATTAATGACTTATTCGATAAAATTTCGGTTTGAAATGATGTATTTTCTTGCTTCTGAAAATTTACAGAACCGATAGAGAGTAAATCTAGTTCTTCCAATATTTTTTTTCGATTATTTTGTGTTGCGTTCCGTATTCTCATTTCTTTCAAGAGATTTATTGATACATTTTCAAGTTCAATTGAACACTTCAAAGAGTTAATAGGACTTTTTTTTGTAAACAAACATTTTTTGAATTTTGTGATATTATGTTACTAGTTGTTGGAATTTGAGCTGGAATTTCATCTTCCAAAATTATTGGTAGTTTAGATGAACCATTATATTACTAGTACTTCCTGAATTTCTGGTAGTGTGTTTTCAAACGCTGTACAATCGTCTACTTCATCAAATAATTCATCCTCTATTTTCAAGTTTGTGGATATTGATTCTCTCGATTTTATCAACCGCTGCACCATTCCTTTTATTTGGTTGGATGTAAGATATTCGTTTATGTACTCTGTATAATTTATGTACTACACCGTATGATTACGTTTTGACAGAGTTCGTAGCACTGATTCTGAAAAATTGTTTTGAATATTTTGTGTGTTTATTTACAAATGTGAAGTTTATAAAATAAAGAATAAATGACATTATAGTACATTATGATGCTAGGACGTAAAGCTAAAGATTTTGGACGGATGTGGAGTTTGCAAATCGAGGCGCTAGTCGAGATTTGCACCCACATTAAGTCCAAATTAGCTTACGTCAGTGCATCATATACTATTTTTCATTCGCCGCAAGCAAAATTTTTTAAAAAAATTTTCTAAATTAAAATTATAAATTTTCATAAATTTTAGAATAAAAATATGTGGAACAAGTAACCTTTGACAAAATATTTATTATTTTTTCCAAATTACTGTGTAGCTATGACAACAAATGATAACAATTATTTTAATTGGATAATGAAATTTTGAATTTGAGGGTTGCTTTGATAAAAAATTTTATTTTTCATAGAATTTAAACAAATACAAATGCTTTTTACTTTTTTGGACGTAGCTATGACAACAAAATAAATAGTTGAAAAGTGATACTTTAAAGCCGCAAATCACAGTAATAAAGTAACACTTTAATATGTAGGCGAATAAAAAATATTTTATAAACAGATTTTTTCCGTCTAGTTTACTCAATATGGTTTAATTAAAGACGAAGTTCAATTATTTATACAAGAAAATGATGAGCACTCAAATTGATACAGTCTTATTTTTGTGGCATTTGCTTGTATATTTCAATAATAAAAATATAAGAAATATAAAGAATTTGCTATTTTAATTTGCTATTTTTCTTATTTAATAATTTTAAAATATTTTTCTGTCATGTTTCGACGATACCTCAATTTGACGATATAATTCAACTAATTTTTAAGAATAACCCACTTTTAAGGGGCTCTTTTGCTATGTAACTCTAGCCTTGGTGTATAATGTATATTTGAACATTTTTTTATTCTCCACCCCATCCTCTAGCTTCTGATTTTGCTCCTATGGTTGCTTGATTGCATATTCCAAGACCACCATTGGATTCAGTATTCTCGATTCATAGAAAAATTAATATTTATTATGTATATTTGAACATTTCCCTAATTTTAGACCCCTTATCCTCTAGTTTCTTGCCTCGACCCCAAATACTAATTTCAGCATCACCATTGCATTCAGTACCCTCAATTTATCCAAAATCGGTACCCATAATATATTTTCGGCTTTCAGCCCAAACTCCCACCCTTTAGTGACACCCTTATATTTTTGATCCCAATTTAAATATCACTGTTGGACTATTGAACTACCCTGAGTCCGGTCAACATTTTTACCATCACCATTGAACTCAGCATCCTCAATTATGTAAAATCGATAATAATGACAATAATTTCGATACTTTGTACAACCGACCCTCCAACCCCCACCTATTATTGGACTACCCTGAGTCCGAGCCCAATTTTTATTATGACGATAAATTCGATATTTTTTTATAACCGACCCCCCAACCTCCACCCTTTTTTGAACTACCCCGAGTCCGTCCCCCATTTTTATCATCATCATTGAACTCAGCATCCCCGATTGTATTGAAATCGACACTAAACATGACATGCAAAAAAAATATTTTTTTCTACGATAAGGGTACCCCCTTGGGGGATAAAAAATGGTTATGTCACCGATCAGGGGTTAATATAAGGGATTGTATTTGTTATGAAATTCTGATTCTAACGATACCTTTCATCTAACGATACCCTTCATTCTTAATGTGTCAACCCCACCCCCTTTGTGCAAACCAACTTTTGGACTCAAAAGTTGCGCCGGTATGAATAAAAGATAACGGTGCTACTAAATTTTTATTATCTCTTCCCATTTATTTTATATAGATTTTTATATTTTTTTTTTTAATAAAATGTGTTGTGTAGTAGGAATTACAATATGTGTCACAATAACACATAAACACCTTTTAAGACCAAGGTCTCACAACAACATACGTTCAAAGACGTTGATGGACGTAAATCTTTCTTTTTTTGTTTTTTTATATTTTTGGTTAAAGAATGGATAACTAAACAAAACATCCTATCACTGACAAAACATGACATGGGCCAATATTTTATGATAGAATAGAGAAAATATAAAGTAAATAAAAACGTAAATAGCAAATTTTTACAAAAATTTGCTGAAACAAAACAAAACTGTAGTTGCCAAAAATCCAGCCGGTTGCCTATTCCTTGATCCTGTGACGCTCTATCTTTCTTGAAGATTAAAACCACATAGTTATATGGAGGCTCGTTTCCTCAAGGACCGACCGACAACCGACCCTCCAACCCCCACCTATTATTGGACTACCCTGAGTCCGAGCCCAATTTTTATTATGACGATAAATTCGATATTTTTTTATAACCGACCCCCCAACCTCCACCCTTTTTTGAACTACCCCGAGTCCGTCCCCCATTTTTATCATCATCATTGAACTCAGCATCCCCGATTGTATTGAAATCGACACCAAACATGACATGCAAAAAAAATATTTTTTTCTACGATAAGGGTACCCCCTTGGGGGATAAAAAATGGTTATGTCACCGATCAGGGGTTAATATAAGGGATTGTATTTGTTATGAAATTCTGATTCTAACGATACCTTTCATCTAACGATACCCTTCATTCTTAATGTGTCAACCCCACCCCCTTTGTGCAAACCAACTTTTGGACTCAAAAGTTGCGCCGGTATGAATAAAAGATAACGGTGCTACTAAATTTTTATTATCTCTTCCCATTTATTTTATATAGATTTTTATATTTTTTTTTTTAATAAAATGTGTTGTGTAGTAGGAATTACAATATGTGTCACAATAACACATAAACACCTTTTAAGACCAAGGTCTCACAACAACATACGTTCAAAGACGTTGATGGAGACGTTGATTTTTTACAAAAATTTGCTGAAACAAAACAAAACTGTAGTTGCCAAAAATCCAGCCGGTTGCCTATTCCTTGATCCTGTGACGCTCTATCTTTCTTGAAGATTAAAACCACATAGTTATATGGAGGCTCGTTTCCTCAAGGAAGCAATAGCGTCTCATCATCAAGGATTATTTCACAGCTAATACTGAGGGTGCTACCGTTGACTGAATACAGTTCATCCGCCACCACCCCTAAGATGTCACCTTGGCTAGTGATATCTCACTGCTATTGCCAGTGGTATGTGATATTTCACGTTAACTCGTATGTCAATAGCAGGGACTGGAGTACGCGGGGTTGTCACACCCGTAGATCAAAAATAAAAAATATTCAAAATAATAAAAACTGATCCCTCCATGCGGAGATGCTAAAACTTATAGAGGGTGTAGAGCGGTGGGGGTGGGTCCTACCACCCCACTCTCATAAAGTTTTCGGGAGACGGCCAAGCCCGATCGAGTGATACCAAAATCACAAAATCGAGTCAAAAAAATTTCCAAAAACCACGTTTTCTGCCCGATTCTTAAAAAAAAACGATAGTTAAAAGGTTTGATTATTTTTTGGTTTTGGCATTTCATTGACTCCGGTTTTTCCAAAAATTCTTATGTTACGTATGGAATGGTTAGTTTTTTTTTTGATTTGTCATTTTTTTTAAAATAATGCAACGCTAATTCTTGATTGAAGAAACGAACCTGCCTATAACTATATCTGTGCTTTAATCATTGAGGAAGAAAGTGCGGTACATGATCAATGCATATGTCACAAGCTGAATGTGCAACCTAATTTTAGTTTTGTTCCACCAATTTTTTTTTAAATTGGCTTTTTATTTTTCCAATCTTATCATGATATATTGGCCTAGTAGGCCAGTACAAATTGTATTTGAACAACAAAAAAATCTGTTACAGCAATCTGATAACAGGATATTGTAGAACAAGATATAAAAGAGGGAAAAATAAATCGAACCGACAGCTGCTATCCGGAGTGGAATGGGCTGGGTTTTTATTGGGTAAAAAACAGTTTTTCGTGATTTCTGGCTAAACCGTGCATTCTATTAAAAAAAGTTGAATATAAAAGTTGTAGGGAATAAAAAGATCTACAACTTCGTCCCTACCATTTTTACCCTAACCTGAAAATTTTTCGCAAAAAATGCGAAAAACCGATTTTCCGGTTTTTAATTTTTTCTTTGGTAACAAAAACTTTATGAAGCTCAAACTTTGACAAAAGATACCTCTATTTATTGCAAAAAGGCACTAATTTTTTCGGACGGTAATATTTAGAGGTTGTTAAACTTAATTTAAAAAAAACCAAATTTTTAACTGGGATTGCTCTTAAAACTACACCTCATACAGAGTTCTGTTTTGGGTCACTTACTCATTGTTACGTCTACTTTCGATAAATGGTAAAAAAGTTATACTGCAATGGAAAAATTAAACAAAAAAAAATCGCATTTTTCGTGGTAATTTGCATATTTATCGTTGAATAATTGTTATTAATTAATAAAATCATTTTAATTTTTTTATGATTACGTACACGACGATCTTTTGGAAATACATTTATGAATATTTATATGCTTTCGTTACTTTTAGTTTATTTAAATAACAAAAAAGTATTTTTATGTCAAGGTTACCCTCGTGTTCTAAATCAAATTTCCAATCCCCATTCTGTAATAAACACTAATTTGATTTGTCCGAATTAGCCAGGTGAATTATGATTATTAATTTGTAATTTCATTTGGTTATCTTCTACTGTATTTTGCTTTGAAAATATTGTTGTTACAACAGTTTGGCAAAGCATGGTAGTAGAAGAAATGGTAGTTGTTCGGCTATATAGCAAACAATCGAAGAACGAAGAAATCCGGTTTTTTCTGTTCAAATATAGGTGAGCAAAATGTAACTAATTTTGAAGATTTTGAATTGTTACATATTAGCTGCCGTAACAGGTTGTTTTAATTAATTAATTGTAGAGTTTATAAAGAAATGAAAAAAAAACAAAAAAGAATACAATTTACAATTACAAAAAGTTTTAATTTTAATTTTAATTTTATTTAAATTAATTTTAATTAAAAAGAAAATATAAAATTTTGATTAAAGTTCATTTGATTAGTAACTTAAGTTTTGCTGTAGTGTTGAACTACATTGGTTTAAATATTTTGTTGCGCTATCTTGGATTAGAACTAAAATATTGTGTATTTAAGCAAATTAAAGTGGTTTTTATAAATACCAAGAGGCAAATGTCTATGAGCATTTGATGTAAAATAAAATAATGTTATTAAATGAACAAAGAATATAAAAAACAAAAGAATTTTATTGCAGTGCTCGGATGAAATCAGGTCCATAATGCCTCAGACATATGTTTTTCCCCGTTTTACTCGTCAATCGGTTTGTGCGGGCGGTCGAACTGTCGAGATTACTCACTGTCATAGTAATAGAATGCAAAGAGATTTCTTTGTGCGTACATCGTACACATGGAATGCTTTGTCCGAATCAATAGTCTCGAGTGCCTTCAATCCACAAAGATTTAAAAAAAGCGTCCACCTATACCTCAAGACGCATGTTGTTGTGGGACCTAGGTCTTAAAAGGTATCTATGTGTTGTTGTGACACATTTTGTAATTCCCACTACACAACGCTTCTTATTAAAAAAAAAAAATTGTCTTGGTGAACAGCTATTTCCGGTAAATCTAAATACAGACCGTGATATGATGATGTATTTTATCAATTTTGAAGCAAGCAGTTTAAAAAACTAAACGAGAAATATATGATCATCAAAATAAGGACCATCATTGGTGGATTGATTGGCAGTGCCGTAGTGTATATCGATAAACAATTGACTCTAAAGGAAAAGGAAACAACTCTGAAGAAAACTATATGGATATAAATACCGTACAACAAAAGATTAGCTGTAAGTTTTTTTTTTGCTAGTTTAATCTGTTGAAATGATTTCATTTTTATTGAAAATTATTTAATGTTATGCTAGTTTGATGACTATGCATGGGGATTATTCTTAAAGCCAGCCAGCATGTAGATTGTATGCCTTAAGTGAAGCATAGGTTTGAGAAAAATGATATGTGCAACATCTCTTTGAAATTTGTTTTTTGTGTATTTTCAATTTTGTTTTTTCTTATATAAATTTCGCACGCATAATTTTTTTAACAAGCAAACATGAACGCAATTCAATCCATCCCAACCGTGAGAGCTAGTTGAAGAAAAGCTTGGCGTGCGGCGTTCCTGATTCGAATTGAAACGCTTGGTTTCAATTTTACCACCACCTTGTTACAGAAATCGTGGGTTCGACCCCACGTTGGGCGCCAAAAAATTTACAAGATCCCGGGCAATCGGCATTTTTCGGAGCTTGCCGAACGCAAAAGCGGCCGATTTGAGAAAAATCGCAGAACAAATGTTTTCGGGCTCGTCAAGGACAGGCGCCTCACGAAGTATAAAATATGTGGTAATCATCACATGCAATCGGCGCCGGCCCAGGGACTATAAATGCAGTAAAAAAAAATTAATAATATTTTGAGCATGCTTAAAAAACTAAATTGAAAAAAGTATGCATTCCCCTTCATGTATTTTTCCCTAATCTTGCTCCCTTTGCAGAGCGTTGTACTTCTTCTTCGTCCGATTCAACAAAACTGAACGATTCTCCAGTGTTTTCGAAAGTTTCATTGAGTACTGTTTCAGTTATATTACATTGATCTGTTTCCATTTCTTCCGAGTCACTTTCGTTTATGGAAATTTGTGGTAGTTCAGCATTTGAGCAATTTTTTAAATTAAAACAATTTAAACATAAGTTGGTATTTCTTTGGGACATAAGTTGGTACATTTTAGACCATGTTTTCTACAGCCGCATTTTACGAAAGAACAACACTGTTCACACCTGCAGCAAATAGCTTTCAGGAGATGATCGGGTATATTAATTTATCATCTGTTATATTTGGCCTAATGATGCCTTCCGCTGTTTGTTTCCAACCCCAAGATGTTGCGATTATTTCATATTCAAGCCATGTTTGAAGCTGATAATACGCTCTAAAACAATGCTGTTTTACTGCCCTGTTGTTTGAAGTAATTTTTCCAATTTAAAAGTTGATTTAAACGTGCCTGTTTTATAAATGTCAAACCGTAAAACATGCAGAGTTAAATCATGCTTTTTACTGTACATCCATGCTATTAATTTATTGCCATTTTCTGCTATCATCTGTTGCTAATACATTGTTTTGGTAAAAAGTATCAGCCAATCGAGAAAAATGCGTCTTTTGTAAAATTGTTTTTATTGACATTACTTTTCCTTTTCCTGCAATTTCTAAGGTAGTATGACAACTAGGGTTGCACCGATTAATCGGCCATATCGGCTAATTTGCCGATTAATCGGTATCGGCATATTTTTCCGATTAATCGGCCGATTATCAACATATTTTTTTCCATCGGATATCACATTTTAAACACAACAAACTCTAAATTCTAAAACGCCATAATCAATTATAGTTGTATACAATTTAAAATTAGGGACTGCGACATTTATGGTTACGGTGAACTCTCCTAACTCGACGAATTTTCTGAAAATATTATTATGAGTAGTACTATATAAATTTCATTTGTGTATTTCAGTGTAATTCATTATCTCAGTATCTTTATCACTTTACACAATTTACATATCTTTAAATCTGGGGTCCAGTCAATTCTGAGTTTGCTTTAACTTCATAAAAAACGCACGCTTTTAATAAAATGTTATTCAAAAACGCTGCAGTGTAAAATAAATAAAATGTATTGTTACTCAAATTGAATATTCTTTCAAATGACACCTTCCTCAACCGAGTAAAAATATATTTTAATTCCCATCTCTCCCGTACCCTACATATATAGAACTGCGACCATTTTATTCTTCGCTATAGTTTCGTTTCGTTTGGTTTTTACCAATTTCTTTTTATAAATTTTTTCAAATTTTATCACCCATTTGGTTCGGAACCAAGAGAACATGGTTAGAAAATAAAAACGCACGTATTTGATAACATTTCAAAATCCGTGTGGTGTAAAATAAACAAAAAATTGCGATCTTACTTAAACTACAAACCCGCGGGTTACAGACCCTGCTATTGACACCCGAGTCAACGTGAGTACTGAACTATTTTTTTGAATATTTTTTTGTGCCGTTGATGCTCCACATAGAAGTCTGGCTGTTCTCAAGTGTCCCTCATCTATATTAATTTTAACAATTAAATCTATTTTCTGGTTGACTTTCACTTTAAGACTTAATTTAATCGATTACTTTTTTATAGGTGGTTAGCCCATAAAATGCTTTTAATAACAAATACTTTGATCCGAATGGGAATCAAAATAGAACGCGAGTCCTTCGAGTTCAAATAAAACTACTCCACCATTCGGCCACTAAACACCTCAACTGTTATATGAAGAGTAAACATCATCAAGAAATATGGCACATATTTGATAACTTATCTGCTCCGACACTGAAAAACACGTTAAATTTGTGCGTTATAATAATAAACAACGATAATTGAACTTCTTTCGTTGACTAATTTAACAATTTTGTTGTCTTATTGAACAATTTATTAATATTACGATTGTTTTGGTAATATTAATAAAATGTTCATTGAGCCAACGAATTGTACTATTCAAATTGCTATTTATGTTTATAAAAGTAGTTTATCGTTTTACCGTAGATGAATGGCTTGCTAAGTACAAATTCATTGACTCATTTTTCATCGTTTATATACTACATTAAAACAGAAAATATTAGGCAAATAATTTAGCCTAATAGAAGAGCTTATATCTCCTTAAAGGAGCTTATATCTCCCGAAAGAAACACCGTTAGACAACTGATGTAGTCTGATTTATTCAATAATATGAAATACTATCGAATTCAGCCTAGAGCAAACTTTCACTTAATTTCAATTTTATTTTTCAATTCAAACGCTCATATTTTCCTACGCAAGTAAGCGTAGAAAGGCTATTTCAGATTTGAAATTTGTATTGTCACCACAAAGAGCAAATTTAAAAGAAGAAAATTTAAAAAATATTTTGATTCTTAAATTAAATGAGAATTTTTTTGAAAAATAAATAAAGTTTTTTGACAAATAAATAAAATATATTGTACTCTTTTTCTAAATTTTGAACCCGAATCGAACCGTGAACCTGAACCTGAACCTGAATTTTCTATTTTGATTAACCCGAACCCAATTTTTTCAGGGTTTCAGTCCCTGGTTCTTGTAGACAGTATAATTAGTAGCAGTACCCTTTTTTGAATAGCGTGAAGAAAGTTTTGATTCAGTTACGTCTCTTAAAATTAAATTGTTTACATAGACACTTAACTGTATTATGTATCTTCATATTTTAAAAGTTTCGTGGAAAAGTCGCAAAAAAACAAATATTCCATACAAAAACAACTAAATATATTAACGTCAAAAATGGGGTTTTCCCATTTTGTTTGTTGTTTTAATGCAATTGAAATTAATTGTGCCGAATAAGAGTTTATTTGATGTTAAATAATAAATAAAAAAAGTTGTTTTTTATTAATTTTCGAATGAAACTAAAATCTTGTTCATGGAGAAATCGATAGTAACTACAAAAAATTTGCTTAATAAATATTGAAGGAATATCAAAACCTAAATCAGAATATCTAAGTCGATTGGCATTAGAAAAAGAAATAGATGTAATAATATTCATACTTAGCTACGTACGTAAGAGATGAAAGAAAACCATTGTCGAGTAGTGTTGATTAAAAATGCCAATAACATTGCGGAAATTTGTATTCAAATCAATGAAATGAAAATAGTCAACTTTTACAAACCACCAAGTGTTGATTGGTCAGATTCACCGCTGTCGTTGCAATTTTATCCAGTTGTTTATATAGTACCCTCAAAATGGAAGAAATTAAATTTGCATTAAATCAAATTAAAACTGGTAAAGCAGCTGGTTTTGATGGAATATTTCCGGAAATGCTCCAAAATTGTTGTCCTTTGACGAAGGTTTGGTTACTTAATTTTTATTGTGGTATCTATTGTGGTATTAACAGTGGTATCTTACCAAAAATATTTAAGAGATCAAAAGTAATAGCGATTTGTAAACCTGGTCGTAACGGAAATGATGCTTCTCATTATAGATCGATTTCTCTGCTGTGCGTTCCTTACTACTTGTGTAATGATTCAGCTGCAATCAATATACATATTTCAACTTCATTCGAAAAAACTATTATGTTTGAAAAGTTGCCTTAGTTTTTGAAGAGAAAAAAAATTAAAAAATAGTTGGCGAGAAAAATGTAAAAACAAAAACTAGGAAGTTCGTGAAAAAATGTTGAATGTTGATCATTTTTGAAAAATAAATAGAAATGATTTAAATATGTTTTAATGTTTAATATTTCAAATTTAATTTTAGTTTTAATATTTCAAATATAAATATAATTTGTCTACTAACATTTTAATGTTTAATAATGAGTGCAATATTATTTGTTTAAAAACTAAATTTTTGAACACCATAAATTGATGGAAATATAATTAATGAATTGGTGTAATATGTTATTTGAATAGTCTGAAAGACTGCCATTAAATAGTAGATTGTATTACTAGCGCGAATGCGTTTTCCAAACAAGAGTTAGTCCCTTCGACCGTAGGGAGTGCTGCAATAACTCGCAATAATAAGTGTGTATTACCTAGTAATACACACTATTTTTTGTAACAAATGCATAAAATTTATAAATATTATTTTGATTGTTAATTTAGGCTGTATTCTAAACCAAAACTTATTTGAAACTTATTTGTGGAGACTTACTTATTTGAATAAGTAACCTAAATAGGTGACTTATTTGAAATTTTTTTTTCATAGAAAAATCTAACTAACAGTGTCAAATATTTTTATGTTTGTTTACTAAATGATTTTCAGGAATAAAACTTCTTTTTCGATTCATAATAAAATTGATGTAATAATTTAAAATGAAAAAAATAGTTTTGAAAACTCTTTTAATTGATCAAATCAAATAAATCGTTTTAATTAAATTTATTTTCCAATTTGCTTTTTGTTGCTGTCAAAATAAGTATGCTAAATCGTTTAGAATAGCTTTTAAATACTTATTTAAAATGGCGGTGAATAAGTAAGTCTACATAAATAAGTTTCAAATAAGTCGTCGTTTAGAAAACAGCCTAAATCATTTATTTAAGTTAACAAAGTTATAAACAAATTTAAGATATTTAAATAATTAAAGTGCGCCATCTTCGTTGTAATAGTGTAAATTATACTAGCTCGCTGCATAAGTATACTATGTAGACTGTTAACATTTAAAAAAAAACATCAATTTTGACAACTGGTTATTTGAAAACTCAAAATAATTGTTTTTCCTTGCAATTCAAATGATTTTGGGTTGTGTTTAAGTTGTTTTTACTATATGGTAAGCTATTTAAATTATTATTGTGATATTTTAGTGCTATAAAAATATTATATCTAGGATAGATTTAACTACAAAAAGCACATGCAGGCGGCGTGCGTGCCAGGCATACATAATATTTTGTGGTCATGGGTGCGTTTTTTTTCTATATCGGAGAAGATCGGAGAGATATTTTAAAAGTCAAAAAAATTATCTGTGTTTTTTTGTATACTCGAATATATCTGATATATCTGTTCCGTGTTTTTTTCCATTCTCGGATATATCTCGGATCATACATTTTCTAAAAACTTTTACAGATATTACAGATATTTTTTTTTTACCGACTGGAAGTCATCTTTTAAAGGATAAACTTAAAAAATTGTAGGTAAAGTTTCGATTAAAAACAAATTTAGATAAATTATTTAATAAAACTTAAATTTATTTAATAATTTTTTTTTTATTTTTTTTGGCGGAAAAAACTCAGAGAATATATTTTATATCTGACAGTTAACGGAGGAAAAAATTATACGATATATTTGATACAGATTTTATTTTATCGCTCCGATCTCTCCGATATAGAAAAAAACATACCCCATATGTGCGGAAAAGTAGATTTTTCTTTTATTCTATTCTAGTGCAAAATTGAATATTTTTTATGCATGTGTTACAAAATAGTAGATTGTATTACTAGTGCGAATGCGTTTTCCAAACAAGAGTTAGTCCCTACGACCGTAGGGAGTGCTACAATAACTCGCAATAATAAGTGTGTATTACCTAGTAATACACACTATTTTTTGTAACAAATGCATAAAATTTATAAATATTATTTTAATTGTTAATGTATAACAAAGTTATAAACAAATTTAAGATTTTTAAATAATTAAAGTACGTCATCTTCGTTGTAATAGTTGTAATTTAAAAGAATAAAACTACCGGTAAAAAATAAACATAAAAATCCAACTACCGGGAATATAAAAAACAACATAGTAATCCAACTGAGCTGTCAAAATTGTAAACTTTGAAAACACATTGTTTTTTCTTGTAATTCAAATGATGCAATGTGTTTAAGTTGTTTTTACTCTATGATAAGTTATTTAAATTATTATTTTGATATTTTAGTGCTATAAAAATATTATATATTGAATAGAATTAACTACAAATCTCACATGCAGGCGGCGTTACGGTTCAGGCTTACAAAATATTTTGTGGTCATATGTGCGGAAAAGTAGTTTTTCCTTTTATTCTATTCTAGTACAAAATTGAATATTTTTTATGCATGTGTTACAAAAACGTTTTTGTCGTTTAGTCTAGAAAAACTGATTTTTCAAAGATAATTTTGTTGAATAAAATTTATGGCATTTTAAATATGAAAACAAATAGGAATATGAACACAGATTTAATAAAACTGATGAAACATTCTTTTTAAGAATTTGAGGTTCTGTAATTTTTGTAAGAATTTTGCTCATTTTTTCTTTTTTGATTACTAAACTGGACGGTAAATGAATATGAATCATCGGATTCTTTTTGGATATAAAACAAAAGTTTCTAGAATAAAATATTATGCCGGCTCCACACCTACAAATATTTGCGGCGAACGCGCGCGCCGCAAATATTTACGGCGCATACTACGTAGTGTGGACGTATGCGGCGCACGGAAAGGACGCAAGAATTTTTTTTACATTCAACACACACGATCCGTAGCTTGTCGGTTTTTTTGACAAACATCAAGGAGTGATTTCTAGTGTGGACGCTTTCCACAGCTTAAAAATTTATTTAGTTCATATCCATAATTATTTATTTGAAATAAATATTATATTTTAATATAAACATCAAAAAATACAATTTTAACCAGGAAAGTACAAAAGCCTCGACAAAAACAAACAATTCAGAAAATTAATATAACCTCTTCTCGTTTTCACGAATGGCTTGAGCGGAGTGACGTAAAAATTTACGTGAATAAATATCTGTGTGATAAAATATTTTTGCGGCCACATCGCCAAAAAAATTTGGAGGTGTGGACCCGGCATAAGAAATTGTACACATTGGATTGAAGAGACATCAAACAACATTGAAAAAAAACCAATTTTTGTTTAATATTTTTGATTAAAATGAATTAAAAGAAATTCTTTAGGAAGGGGGTAGGATGGCAGTGGTAATCACTGGTATGGGGTGAGTTTTTTTTTTATATTATTTAATTTATACTATGCGTATGCACTGCGGTCAGCTGCGGTTTAGTAATGTGATTTTAATTTTAATTTTCTTTGTACATTTAATTTTTTTGGTTTTAGTTAAAAATTGCACTCAAAATTTTTTTGTAATTGGATTAGAGAGGAAAACGGATTCATTCACAGGCTGAGCTAAGCTAGTGCTTACAAGATCAGTGCAAGCTCTCATGGAATGGTTGAGATTAAGTTTAAATCTCAATCAACCCATACCATCCAACTATTACAAAATCAAAGATTAATTCTTAATAGAATACATCCTGTGATAAATGATATTGTACCGAAAGAACAGGCAGGTTTTCGTGAAAATAGAGGTTGCACGTAACAAGTATTAGCTTTAACTACATTTATTGAAAAAGGGTTTCAAGAATTAAAGAAGACTTTGGTTGCTTTTGTTGATTACGATACAGTGTGGAGAGAAGACCTATTATTGAAGTTAATTATATAAAAAAAAGTAAAATTTTGAATTTAGTCAACAACATGCTATCTAATCGTTACTTTAGAGTGTTTATGAATGACAAATCTAGTAGATGGCGTCGTTTAAATAATGGTTTACCTCAAGGTTCTGTTTTGGCTCCAACACTGTTGAATTTATACACATATGATAGACAGTAAGAAATTTCAATTTGCTTATGATTTGGCTACTGCTTATCAATGTGATTCTTTTGAAGAAGGTGAATAATTTTTAACAAGTGATCTAAACGTAACTTTTATTATCTTAAAAAAAATAAGACTCAGACCTAATCCATATTAAAAACTGAGGTTTCTGCATTTCACTTAAATAACAGGGAAGCCAAACGTAAGCTGAATATTAGTATTTATGGAGCATTTTTGAATCACAATCATAATCTTAAATATTTAGGAGTCAAGTTGGAAAGGTCAATAGCATACAAACAACATTTAGAAGAGAAAGCAATAAAAGTTCGGTCAAGAAATAATTTGATACAAAAATTAGCTGGAACTTCATGGGGTGCAAATGCAAATTGTTTGAGACAATCTGCCCTTTCGATAGTGTATCCTGCAGCAGAATATTGTTCGCCATCTTGGTTTGGAAGCTCAAATTGCAATAAAATTGATGTCCAGCTCACTAACACTCTTCGCATTATAAGTGAATCTCTCAAGTCATCTCCCCTGCAATGGTTAAATGTACTTTGCAATAGTGCTCCGTCAAATTAACGAAGAAATAAGTCCTTTTTCACTACAATTGAAAAATGTTAATTTAATCAAAATTCCCTTTTATATGGGGTCATTCCATGTCAAACCAACCAGTCACCCAATCCGACCATTTTAGATTTTTATGAAACTCACAGAAATTGTTTTCCATGAATATACACGTAAAAAACGATCTTCCAAATTTTTTTATCTCTTTTCGTTTTTGTGTAATTAATTTTCATAATTTTGGAATATCGTCATTTTGTGGCTTACCTGTATAGTTTAAATTTCAATATATCTCAAGTTGTGTACAACCTAGCAAGCTAATAGACCCCTCATTTTAAAGAAAATTGTACAAGGTTTGATTTGATATACTACTTGCTTGTGTTGGTTCAAAACCGGTTTTCTTGAAAATCTGTAAAAACTTTTTTTGAAAAAAAAATCAAAGATAGTGTTTTTTTTTAAATTTTGAAAAAATCATATATTTTTTGATATATTATAGTAAAGAAATCCTGAAAGTTTCAGAGTGGGACCAATATGGGACCAGGAGTTATAGTAAAATATGAGAAGTTATGTTCAACTAAAACTGGAACATTACTCTCGATTTATTATTTTTACATGTAAATAACAATAGGTTCAAATTTAAAAAGATTTGTAAATTAAAAAGCTACTTTAGTAAGGAGTTTAAATATATTTATTTTGAAATGAAACTCATGTAATTTTTAATATAAGATATAAGATATGGTTAAACAAAAGAAGAAAGGCAAGGTTGCAGTCTTTAAAGATTTTATTACAATGCGCACTTACGAAACACAACGAGAGTCTGTAAGAAATTAACTTGGTTTTGCCAAGTGACTGTTTATTCCAAAATACCTAAAGATTTTCCTATGCGAGTTTATTAGCAGCTAGTAAGTTTGCTTACCAGTAATTTGTAAACTCGATCAATGTAATCGATCCATTACTCAAAACATACACCGAATGGAACTTCTATGCATCATCATATGATAAAAATGCATGTGTAGGGGGCATAGTATAAAGATTAGACGCATTAGCCAGTTTACGGATGATGAATAACGAACAAATAATGACTCCTCGCCAATTGTATAACTGGGCCAATGATAATAAAGTCAGCATAAAGTTTATTTATACTACTAACGTACATGAAGCAGAACAAAGAATCTGGAAGAACAGACTTGAAACTGGAAAAACAATCAAAGGCACACAAAAGTTTCACTGTTACATTCCACAAAATGAATCTCAGATCTTGGTAAAAAACTACTCATTTTCAGTAGAATCAAGTTTAAAAATAGTTTCATCTGAGGACACTGGTGAAGATTTGGACATTAATGAGATCGTTGGCTTTGTTACATGCCAATATTCAGATAAGTAGTGGTTAGGTTGTGTACTGGCAACAGAAGAAAATTTTGTGCGCATAAGCCGCTTGACACTAGATGGATCTTCTTTCAGTATTTCAAATACTCTTTATTGCCAGGTATATTAATTATTCATAAAAAAGAAGTGTTGACTAAAGTTGATCGTATAACAACTACAGGCAAAATGTATCGATTAAGACGTATTGAATCCAACAAGGCGAATAAGAAATTATCGGTTAAATTAAAAAAAATTTCAAAATAAATATATTTAAACTCCTTACTAAAGTAGCTTTTTTATTTACAAACCTTTGTAAATTTGAACCTATTGTTATTTACATGTAAAAATATTAAATCGAGAGTAATGTTCCAGTTTTAGTTGAACATAACTTCTTATATTTTACTATAACTTCTGATCCCATATTGGTCCCACTCTGAAACTTTCAGCATTTCTTTACTATAGTATATCAAAAAATATAGGATTTTTTCAAAATTTAAAAAAAACACTCTTTGATTTTTTTTCAAAAAAAGTTTTTACAGATTTTCAAGAAAACCGGTTTTGAACCAACATAGGCAAATAGCATATCAAATTAAACTTTGTACAATTCTCTTTAAAATGAACTACAAAAAAAAACGACCAAGCCAATATAAACGAGGATGATATAAAACCAGCTTTTGCCAATTACAGTTTCAAAATATAATATAAACAAACCCCTTTAAAATCTTTAATCAAAAATAAACTTGCTCAGATTAACCCATACGTGCTTGTTTTACATAAATGTTTACCCCGGCATGGGGCACATTCGCCAATTAATAGTCTATCGGGAAAATAAAAAAAACACATTTCTATTATTTAAAGAGCGCTCTAAGAGCTCAACTCTATTCTAAAAGTTGATTAAGTGTCCGACGGATTTTGATTTGAATTTAGACGGGGAAACTGAGAAGCTTAGTCTTTTCGTTTATCAATGTTCTGAAATCAGAATTAATAAGTGCAGAAGTTAGAGAACATTAAAAAGTAATACAAAATGTTGTATAGATTAATTTAAAAGTAAACTGATACGCTTGTTTGAAGTCTGGTTCGGACCAAAATTGAGATAAAGAGTTTTCTACAGAGATTTATTAAATTACAATTCCTAAAGTAAGAGTGATACAATCAGGGTTGGAAACCCAAAAAACCCAAACCCAATTTTTCGTGGGTTTTTCTTGGGTGGGTAAAAGCAATTCCCCAAAACCCAAAAACCCAACATATAAATTGAAATACATTTTGTACTCGTATATTAAGTTGTTTTATTTATTTCTATAAAGTTTACGGTTTATATTGTAGAAATTTAAAAATCTTTACTAATTTGTAAACTTTTTCTATGCCCAATCTATTACGGAGCTTGCTCCACGACCACACATGGCCAAACGTGCTAAATATTCTTTCTATCCCAGCCGAACGTGTTGGACACCCATGCAATTTTGCCATAAATTAAGCAATAAATTAAGCAATTTTGCCATAACCACACTTAAGCTTATATGATATCACACACCAACTACTAGAGTAGCGGTTAATTTTTTATCACTGTGCTGTGTTCACAATTGTTAGAAATAATCACGTTACTTTACTAATAAAACAAAATTTCGATATTATTTTTATGATATTTATAGCAGAACAATGTATTTACATAGATTTTTCATTTTATAAAAAACACGAAAAAAGCTTCTGATAATTCCAATGTCATCCTCATCATTGAGTTGGCGAAATTTGTAAAGTAATGATGTTAAAATGTGTTGCATATATCAATACCTTCTAGATTTAGAATGCATTGAGTTTTAAAACGTTTAAGAAATACAACAATAACATCGGATCAGACGTTTATTATTTTCGTTTTTAGTCAAATGAGAAATCTATGGTGTTAGTATGTAATTAATTGAGTTTATTACAGAAATTTCGGAAAAACACAAAAAACGAAAAACCCAGGAAAAACCCTGCAAAAACCCAGCAAAAACCCAATGTCCAGGGTTTTTGCTCCGACCCATGGGTTTTTGACAACCCTGGATACAATTCATTGCAATCGAGTACATAGATATATCCTTAATAAAATATTGAATTAAAATATTGGTTTGGAAATTTTCAGCGGCTCAAAATTTTCAATCACTTAAAAGTGTTTTAAAAAAAAAATCACAAGCCACACCAGAGGAGTACTACAACCCTAAACAGCTATGAATAAGATTTATTCTTATGTTAAACTATATATTTTTATATTGATTGGGTTCGCACTACTTTCGACGAGCAAACTATACTCGCTTTTGATCGACTTTTTTGACAGTGAACAGTTTGTCTAGATCAATAAATCATCACCTAATTAAATGTTTAGATGTAATTTAATCTTACAAACAAGCTTACTTCGTTGCACGTTAGGGTTAGAAGAAATATCGTTTATTTGATTATATTCGACGACTACGTTTGGGATTGTTTCTCATCTTTAAATCTGATAATTTAAATCTAAAACTTTTTAAAATCAATGTCCAATAACTTCTATAATATTTTACTTCAAACCCATCTGACATGATATTCAGATATTAAGATATTCAGATTTGCTAATGTAGAATTTATTATAATTCACAAATCACACTAAAAACGTCTAACTTTGTATTAAAAAAACATTTCAGTGACAGCTAATCTACAATTTTGGAACTACACTATTATACAAGTATTACAAATATGTAAGCACTGCAACAATTATTTCATCCAACATTGTGCACTATGAAACCCTTAACAATGATTTCAAAGCCACTTACAACTAAGTAATGATAAGAAACAATTTATAATAATATTTATTCACTCACAAAAACTTTGCTTTTACTAATAAAAAAGATATTTTTCGTTATTAGATTTAATCACTTGATAAGTAGTTCAAAATACATTTACTAAACTATTACAGACAAAAAAAAACTGAATAAATAATCAAATATTGTTAATTAAACAAAAAGTTTGAATTTATTCGTTAATTTTTCAAAATTAATTTTTTAAAAAAATCACTATTATCACTTAAAAAATTATAATAATTATTTGTTTGTTTTTCTTCTTTACCCGAGAAGAAATTGAATTTCAGACATAAGAATGTCAACCGATATAGAATTCAACCCGCATTTTGTGTCCTATATTTGCTGTTTCGAGAGATTGAGCAATACTAAATTTTTATTATCCATCAGTTTGAAAAAATTCATATACTTATTTCAGGAAATTTAAAATACAAACATTTTCTCAATACTTCGTACTTCATCTTGTATTTTTTTTTAATTCTGTAAATATAAGTTATAAGAATTTCATGATGAAGTTTTCTTAATTTCAATTAAAAACAATATAAAATAATGATTATGACCGACTGATTGGTTTGTTTTTGTTTAAAAAAAATATTTTTAAATTAATATTTAATAGTTTTTATTTTAATTGATAAATTTGCCGCCAATTTTAGTTCATTATTTTACATACATAAAGAAAATATCACATAGCTTAAGGTTATATTAATTTAGTCAATGATTTTTAAACGTTTAGATTAAAATTTATATACCCTATTTTCGGCATATTTGAACCCTTAATTTATTGGTTTCTCAACGATTTCATACGATTGACCGATTTCAAGCAAAAGGAGATTGTTAAATCACCACTATCGATCGGTTTACATATTTTAAGGCTCATTCATTATTTGAAAAAGTAAAACGAAACCCTTTATAGTGCAATTCAGTTGCCCGTCCCAAATTATGTACTATCCATTTTCTCTAAAACTATAGCTGTCATAACAATTTGAGGTTTGTCACAATAATAAAACGTGTTTTCCACATGAAAACATCTGAAAACTAATAAACTTTAAACTTTTGTTTCCATCTGTTTTTATGAAGTTCGATAATAGTATATTGTATAACTAAACTAGTATGAAAGCGATTTTTAAACGAGAGTGTAGTTCGTAGCACAAGCGTTACGAGTGCGACAAACACTCCCGTTTGAAAAAGCAGTTCGCGTTGGTTATTGCTATGTTCTTAATTAAGATAATTAAAACATATAGTTTAAATTTTTTACTTATATTTAATTGAAATATAAATTCATGGTAATGCATGAAAGATGGTTTTATTTTTAATTTTTCTAATAATAAATAATATAACTTGGTGAAAATGTAACATTTTTTTTCTGCTACTACACTTATTAGCATTTGCTCCCATATTTTTCTTCAGACTGCCTGTATTATTGTAAACCTTATTTTTACTTCTCTAATTTTACTACCTTTGTCCCTAATCTGATTTAAATGTCGTTTAATAATTCTGTCATTTTCTAATTTGCACATAAGATCTTCGACCTAATACTTTTTCAATAATACCTTCTCAATACCTTCTCCCCTACTAAGTAGTTTTTATTTCTTTTCCCTTTGAAATTTTTTATTTGTTTTTCTTGCGCAGATTTTACTAAATCTGTTTGAATCGGAGGTTTTAGTAAATTTAAAGCAGTTTTAACTTCTCTCCCCAAAAACAATTTAGCTGGTGTTTCATTTGTTGTACAATGCTTGGTCGACCGATGATCTAATAAAAATCTGTTTAACGTAAGATCAATGTTAAACGAGTTACGACATTTTTCGTCAAGAACTGCCATTGAAGTCTTTTTCATTGTTTTTACCATATTTTCAGTCTCACCATTAGTGGCTGGATGGCCCGGTGCTGTAAAAATTTGCTCTATACCATTTGCCTTACAATTTTCTTTCATATCCAACGAAGCGAATTGACTACCATTATCACTGACTATCTTGTCTGGTAACCCAAACCTTGTAAAGGAGAACTAGTTCCATTGGTAAAACAATGGAATCGTTATGGCAGGCCGCGCACCTAGTTCGATATTGAACCCTAAGCTAGCTCTAGCCTGCGGGAACGAGAGATTATGCCTGCCGCCTAGTACAAATTGCGGAATTATACGCGTGCATTGTTTATATATCAGATCGGAGATCAAAAGAAAAAGTGATAAAAAGAAGACCCTGGCGGCCCTGGAGGGTGAAGAAGCCACGACCGTCATGTTCACCCCCAAAATTATTTTCTCATTCGCACGCTCTCGCACCTCATACACTCACGCATACACACATACACTCACGCTTACACACTCATACACCCATACATCTATCCAGGTACATACACACACCCACACAACCCTATACCTATAGGTATATATAAGTACTCACCCCATACTAGAAGTAGATCCCTCTCCGTCTTCCCTTCCGGATTAGCCGATCATCACTCTTTCATCCCAATTACACGGTAATGGTCACGCAATGGGCGAACCATGCAATGGTGGATGAAGGTATAACAGCTAGTATACAAAATTGATAATATTGTTGGATACAGTAGATATAGATGAACGATGGCGACGGTGGTGATGAAATAAAAAACTATTGTTTCATGCAATGGGGAATGGATGTATAACAGCTGGTATGCGAAATTGATAATATTATTGAATACTTTGAATATTGATGAACGATGAGCGACTAGAGTAATACAATAACTATTGTTTCATGCAATGGTGAACGGATGTATAACAGCTGGTATGCCAAATTGATAATATTGTTGAATACTAGTCTCAAGCAATGATGAATGAATGTAGAATAGCTAGTATGTTGAACTTATAATATGGTTGAATTCGGTGAATATGGATGACCGGTGAGCGACTGTAGTAACACAAAAACTATTATTTCAAGCAATGAGGAATGGATGTATAACAGCTGATATATAAGATTACACATAATTAACAGCTGATATATAGATTCGGTTCTTTTGAGCTTTTTGGAGGAAATTTAACTAACTACATCTTTGTTATTGACATTTTTCCTGTAGCTTTAGCCAGGGCCGGTCCTGCGTTGTACAAAAGTGCACACTAAAACAGGGCGCTCAATTTACCACGAAAATAAGGGCGCAAAAACCAACATTAACAATTTAAATTGAATTAAACCGTTTAAAATAATATTTTATGAACATCAAATTTCTTTCTTTTTGACCAGTGTTTCAAATATTTGATTTCATTTATTTTTCTACATTTTATACAAATTTAAACATAACACCTTTAAACATATAAAATATGTTTTCTCTTTTCAATTTTAAATCTCAATACACACAAATTAAAAATAAGGAAACACACAAAAGTATTAGTACTGTTCATTTTTATTTGTTGTTCACAAAATGTTACCCATACTATTGATTGCTGAACAGTTTTGAAATTCTGTGCAGCAAAATATTGTTTTTTACAAGTATTAACGAAATTTTGAGTAAAGCTATTCACAGATACATTAAATGTCTGCACAGTTTTGAAATTAGAACAACAAAATCGGTTATAGGATGTTTATGATGTTTATGATTGTGTATATATGATATTTTGAATGTGTATATTTTTTTATATTGAGTATGGAGAATAAATATTAAAATTCTATGGAAAAGAAAACTAGACAATTTTTTTTTGCAATTGATAAATTTAAAAAGTAATGAATGAAATAGTAAAAATTAGGCCCATGCAATAAAAACAAAATTAAAGAAAACTACACCTATCCCCCGCTTTACACGGCACTCGCTTAACACGTTTTCGACTTTACACGGTTTTTGAAATCAAAATTTCCAAAAAAAAAAATTAAAAAAAAAGACAAATTTTGGTATTACACGCATTTATATCTACTTTATTTTAATTAAACCTTCTGGTATACCAGTATACCACTTATGATCATATACATACAGGTTTTAATTAAAACAAGAAAGCAAGAAACTTGTAACAAAAACCGCCTGCGAGTGTTCAAAGCAAAATTTTGAAATAACATGTGATGTATATCAGCAAAGGGATGTAAGAGATTCTCTATGCAAATCAGTTGATTTTAAGCAATAGATCGTTATTAGCTAGATACAAAATGCGTAGGTGTATCAATGATCATAGTTAATTTGTAAGTAAATAATTCTATCTGTTGACATACGAGTTAACGTGAGATATTATACAACACTGGCAATAGCAGTGAGATCTTATTCTATCCTATAATGAAATAATGGGTCTGTCATATTTTATTAAATGATTGGATTTATTGCTTAGTTATCAACTCGAAAAAATTTAAAGAACACAAACAATAAAAATTAGCGTCCATCAACATCGTTGAACGCATGTTGTTGCGGTGACCGTGATGTTAAAAGTTTTTATTTGTTGTTTTGACACATATTGTAATTCCTACTACACAACACATTTTATTTAAAAAAAATAAAAACAATGGAAAATAAATTAATGATATGGCTTTGTAGTTTTATTGCAAGTCATGGTTGGTTCGAAATATTTAAACACGGGCATTTTTTGCAAAAATTTAAAATTGAAAAGCGCACAACAGTACACCGAAAGAAAAAATCTTGCTTGATTCAAACATGTTGCATTGTTAATCGAAAATTAAGTGAAAATTGGGGAACTAAATACGTTAGTGATTGTATCAACCAACGCTCCGTATTTAAATTAACAATTTAACCGTTGTTGATATATTTTTGTATAAGTATCACAAACATATTTGACTTAACCATGTTTGTAGTTGAGTCAATTATGATTTAATTTTTAATTGACTACAAACGTGGTAAATTAAAAATTAGACTAAAAATAGTGATATTGAATACGTTTGTGATAGAATCAAGCAATACGCCGTATTAAATCTTTTGGTTTGGTACATCTTTGTTTTGTTTTTGCTGCTATCGATGTTTGTATGGGTTCGTTTTTTTCGTAAATATAATATTTGAAATTTTTTATATTAGAAGTATGTATTTCGCATCAATCCCGACAAACATTTTTATGCATAAAGCTAGCGTTCGTATATTTACGTTCTAAATAGGAAATGTATGAGTGTGATTTTGTTTGTAAAGGATGCGTCCATTTTTTCGCCATTTTTTTAATGATACGATTTAAAAGCCCAAAATTCCAGAAATCAAAAAATTTAAATATTTGAATTATGTGTTGAAAATTATACTAATTTTCTATAATTTTCTCATTATTATGAAAAATTAAATTAAAATATCGATAAATGGACATGAAACAAGACAAATAAAAAATATTAAAAAAATATAATAATTTTTTTAAATCACCAAAATTAATTATAGAAAGGGCCTGTTTCATTAACGATATTTTTGTTATAACATTGACTGAAAAATTTCTTTCGCACATAATTTTATATGCAAATAATATGGAAATTATTTAAATTAATTAAACACATCTAAATTATTTCCTAAAGTAAAATGTTAAATAAAACCAGCCATGTTAAAATATATAAAAACTTTTTATTTTTCTATTCCATTATTTTTCTTTATTTTATTTATTAGTTTCTTTTCACCTAGTTTTTTATTTTAACGAACACAATAATTTTCAAACAAAAACATGAACAAACGAACTGAAAAATATGAACAAGAAAAATTGATCACGCCGTGGTTGATTTAAATAATGAAAATTGTTACGTTTTTTAAAATAAATTGACAATGCTATATTGGTTAAAATAACCACGTTCGTATTAGACGCAAAATCAAACAAGCTTTGTAGTTGATTCTACCAACGTTTTTTTTTCGGTGTATGTACCCACTAAAATTGACTGAAATTAATTGCGGTACATCTTACTGTCCTGTAGCCAAATTCTGTAACTGTGAAGCGGTGAAGCGTTAAAAATTCCATCGTTTCTGTTCATTCAAAAACTTATCACTTCACCGCTTCACAATTACAGAATTTGGCTGCTGATCAGGTTTTCATTACTAAAGAGCGATTAGGCTTAGGTGGCAAAGCGTTCAAGTAAAAAGGAATAAACAACTCTTTCCATTTATTGGAATGCCAATACAAAAGCTTGGGTTAAAGCCACATTGTTCATTGATTTGTCTCATAACTCTTGCGTACCACAAGTAATATAGTATTTAATCAAAATAATACTTAAGGTTCTTCTTTTACTGGACAATGCTCCATGTCACCCTCAAAATTTGCAGCTTACAAATGGATAAATTGTATTTCTACCCAAAATTAAAACTTCTTTATTGCAATCATTATACCAGAAGATAATAAATAATGCAACTACTTTCAACAACATGATCCGAATATTGAACTAGCTCTCCGATTTCTGCGAACTGTCAACGAATTTTTAAGTCAATATGAAGATGTTTGCAAGATTTAGCTAAAAAGCAAGCACAATTATTAATGACAAATTTAACTTCCAAGTCGCACCGAACTGAATCAAGTTAAGTTAGGTTTGATTTAGGTCAAAATGCTAGTATGTGCAATGTGCATGCATAATTACTTTTTATTTTTCTGTAAATTTCTTATTGGTTATGTTACATGTTTCGTTTTGAAAATGAATTTAACTATTATGTCGATATCTTATGTGATTAAACTGGTACTTTTATGTTTTACCGAATCTGTTTGTTGCAAGAAATGACCAAAAACCCACGTTTTTCGTTTAACACGGTTTTCCATACAAAATTTATATTTTCGATTAACACGTTTTTATCAGGAACGTATCTACCGTGTAAAACGGGGGATAGGTGTATTTGAAAATTGAAGGCAAATTGTATATTATTTAATTAGGAGCTGAAGTGCTACTTTTGTGTTAAGTCTATATTTTGGTGGCCGACGGTAGGAAGGCCGACAATTATAGAACAAACACAAAAAGTCACTTTAGCTTCAAATTAAATAGTATTAAACGTTAAACTTTTTTTAAATATGAAATTAAATTAAATATGGATTATTAAATGTGAAAAAATGAAAACATCAAATTTTTTATAAATATGATTTAAAAAGGTAATATGAGGTAACAAATTTTTTGAAATTAATTTTCATTGATTTTAATTCATTAAAATGAACGATTATGTTACTGAATGTATGTTATGTTACTGTTAATGAGTGATTATGTTACTTTACTGCTGCCGTAAAAATATGAGATTTACTTTACTGCCGCCGTATAAATATGAAAATTGCTTTACTGCCGCCGTACAAATATGAAAGTTACTTTACTGCCGCCGTAAAAAAATAAAAATGGCGTTACTCTAAAGCCACTTTGATTATTTTACAGCCGATTTACAACCGTTTGCCGTAAAACAATATTATAAATTCATATTAAAAATTTGTTTTGCCAGGAGAATAATTATTTGTTTTTCCTCAATTAATCCCATATTTTGAATTAATAGTAGATTATGATGCTAGGAAGTATATGCCCGATTAATAGACGGTAAATCCTTGACGTTAACTTTAACTTAAACGTAACTTGAAACACTAAAAAATTTTGATTTATAGTCTGTTAGAAATTACGTATTCTTTAATGTTTGATTTGACATTAATTTTGGGTTTGTAATCAATTTTGTAAATCAATCAATTCTTTAAAAGTAACAAACTAATTTTTAAATCAAAATTGAAAATAATGAAATCAAAATAAACATTTGATACAAAATTTAAAATAAAATTCATTTTTTTTTTCATATTACATAATTCCATGCCCCAAGTTCATACATTTGTACTTTACGTTAAGTTAACGTTACCGACTATAAATCGAGCAGTAGAGCTAAAGATTTTGGACTTTTGTGGGGTTTGCAAATCGCGGTGCCAGTTGAGATTTGCACCCACATTAAAATCAAAGTCGTATACTATTTTTTATTCGTCGCAAGCAAAATATTTAAAATGTTTAATCTAAATTAAAAATAAAATTTGCATTGGACGTTGTAAAGCCTGGACCTTACAACTTAAATAATAGATGCTTAGGCATCTATTTATCCAAGGGTTTTATATATAAACATTCCAAAAATGATACATGAATAAGCGGACTAAACCATGCGGGGACTCTACCGCGGAAAAATCTCTAATACACAAAACTACTTTAGCAGACCATTAGGTCTAAAACAAAAATTTAAATCAAATTCAAAGAATATAAACAAAAGGACATAAAAATACCTTAATTAATTATGCTGCAGGATGTTTGTGGTTGTTTTGATCGTTGTATGTCGCTTATAGCTAATTCCTTATGCGCTGGTACACTTCAATATTCTTTTGCCTTTCAAAACCTTTTTCTACAGCTTGCACTAGATGATGGTCTTCCATATGCGTTTTTATCCATTTGTTGTTTAAGAATTTTGATACGGTAATCTTAATTTCACCTATTTTAATCTCCATACAGAAGATGCGCAGTACTTTCATCAAATCTTCACATAAACACAAAATTTTGTTTAATCACAATTTTCTTTTTCTTTTTAATCAGATTCAAATATAAATATTTTTTTTCTTATCTTTTACATATATATACATATCGAAAAATTAATATAATTTACGTTCATGATAAAACTTGATCACATTTTCTTTTTTTTTCAATTTTCATTTTTGTTTCAATTTATGCTATTAACGTTAAAACAAACTAAACTCAGTAAGAAAGACAGTTTTCTTAAAGATGCGCAACCGCATCCTCGAATGACTTCGATATTTAATTTATTCCTGAAAATCACAACCGCGACTGCCAATTTTGAGTTTTATTTTTTTATTTTAATTTTATGTTTAAATTTTGCGATTTAAAAATCGTAACCGAACTTTTTAAGTTTTAACATGATTTTGTAGATAAAATCATACTGACCAAAATTAGGAAAAATGCTTTGTTTAAATAATCTAAACGAATGGGAGCGAAGGAGATGACCATTCAAAAAAATTTGTATATTTCTTTCTGTCGTTCTAGTTTCCCAAACAAAGGAATTTAATCGGTTTTTTTTTTAGAACGAGATCGTCAACCAATTATAAAAAAAAAGAGAGAAGGATCGACAACATATCATTCGTGTTTGTTTTGTTTTCAGTTATTAAAGATTATAGAGAGAACGAAATAACAATAACCACGAAATGCAACAATTTATTAACAATTTATTCAAACAGATGATGATGAGATTGTGTCTGATAGCATCAACAAAAAAATAGAAAAATGCAATTACAACTACATGAGTTTTATTTTTTGTTTGATTAAAACAAAGTAGAAGAATGTTTACGAATTTAAGCAATGTTAATTGTGAGACTGATAGTTTTGTTAATAGAAATTGGTACTGAATCAACACGACGTGTTGTTGTAGCAACGCGATTAATTAATGGTTTGGATAATGAAGCAGGTAATGTATTTTCGTTGTACTAAGTTGTTGGTTTGTGTGGTTACGGATGTTAAACTTTAGGATTACCAAGTAGTGAGTTTATAAGGGAGAGAAAAAAAAAATAGAACAGTGTGGCGACTGAAGAAAATGTATCCTTGACTGTTCGTTGACCGTTAAATCTCACTACCAAGGCATACATTTCCTTCAGTCTACCAATACAGAACCTGAACTCGTTCTGGAGTGGGGTGTAGACTCTCTTATAAATACTACTGGTTAGATAATTCCTCAGATTGCGGCATAACAGACAATTTCCTGAACCGATATCAAACAAGCATTCAACAGTGAAATGCTTTTTGTGAAGATTAAGGAAAGAAAATATGTCGCAATCACCATTATTTACCGATACTAGGTATACGCATTGATGAGTCGAGTGCCTCTCCCAAGACAACCAGATGTTTAGAATTTTTGCATGACGCTAAATGTTGAAAGAAAGTACGCATTGTAGATGTTGAGTAACCATGATGAAAAATAAAGATGTTTAGAATTACTGATGTTGTATATCCATTATGAAAGAATTTCGAATTACAGATACTTAAAAAAAAAGTTGTTTTATTTATGTTGACTTAATGACTATTGCATCCAAATTCTTGATTGTAGAACGCCAGAGTTTTGTTGATCAGCTGCATTAATGATATCGTGTAAACTGTCATGTCTCGCTGTAAAAGTTCCCCAATTGAGACATGCCGAGTTCCAGCAGACAACAAGACCCAAGGATTAGCACAGAGTTGGTAACGTATGCACAAGTGTGTCAAGCCTTAGATGCAGGTTAATGAAAATATTTATTTAAAGGTGAGTTTTATTGCAATATAAGGAAATAAAATGTTGACCATCATGACCATCCACCGAAATTCCATACTTGAGAGCCCTGTTCAGTAATTGTATGTGGAACTGATGACAGATATGAGCCTAATAATCTCTTTCTACGTACATCAAATTTCCCAAAAAAACTAAAACTAAAGAAAAAAACAAAACTACCTAATACTCTTACTGAACAGTGCCCTCAAGTACCAAAATTCAATTTCAGGCAATGAGAGACAACATTACTATTGTTAGCGATGAAGACTATCCAGAAAAATAGTAGAAATTTTTGAAATTTAATGAAAAATGAATGGGGAGGGTAAGCTAATACAAAATAGAGTCAGACAACCGCAGACAAAGTCTTAAGCGGCTCACATCTAACACGAAAACGTTAATATGTTAAGCATAGTGGATGATTTATTAGAACAACCAAGGGAAAATTGTAATAAATCAAAATACTAAAATAAAGAATAATAATAAAAAAAAATTTAATAATAATTACTAAATTGAAAAAGATAAAAAAAAACTATTACAGGAAAATAAATTAACAGGGATATATTCTAAAGATAATACAAAATAAGTTAAGAGATTTAAAACTGATGGGAATTAATTAAATGTCATAATCGGATGTCTTTAGAAGGGTAAGTCCACATGTCCTTACCATCTAAATTCGTACATTTGTACAGGTTCTTACCAATCTCGTATTTTATTATGGCTGGTACTAATTGTGAAGCAATTTTGGCCGATCGTTTATTAGCATCACCACCCAAGCGATGTTGCCGTACCGAGACCCGCTGTTGTGGCCGAAAAGTTTGTGGTCGAGTTCGCGTTCGCGAACTATATTGTTGTTGAGGTCTTTGTAACGCAGTTATCAAATGTTGTTGCAAGTTAGATCTGAAGCTCGCTAACTGATCCGCATGATAAAGTGCTTGGGCAATTGGAACTTCGAGACTATGTGTTCGTTCTTGGCTACGATCACTCTGAACTAGATCAGCTATAAATGAAAGGGTGATGCCAAAGTCTCTCCAAAAATCTGCACTCAGGTACACCTCCTCCTTCAGACTTGGGACTACATAGAACATAAAAGATTTTGTAAAACCGTTGAAAGAAATTGGAACGTCGACGTATCCCAAAATATGGTTACGTGTGCCATCAACTGTACGGATGAAAGATGAAAACTTACGATATGAGATTCCGGCATTATTTAATAACTCTAAAGAATTTCTTCCTAGAAAACTGATAGCAGCCCTATTATCTAGAAGTCCATATACAATTTTACCCAGGATGTCGATGTAAATATGCGGCCTAGAATCATTTAGTTCGGAAATGATAGAAACAACACATGCTTTATTGAAGATCTTTCGCAACTTCAGATAACGTTTAAAACATTCGTAGCGCCTTAAAGAAATTAGTTTTCGTCGAACCGGAACTTGAACTGTGCTGGATTTTAGTTCATTGTGTATGCCTGTTGAAGTACAGTGATTAATTATCGGTTGTTCGTTCGTGATTGTCGAAAAGGTCTCCATTGATTCTGCTGTGATGTATCGAGTTCGGTATTCATCAGTTTGTGTTTCTAAATGACCAGTTGTTTTCGATGTTGTTGGAAAAGAAGACCACAGCCTTTCATATTTCTGGCACAGTACCCGTAAGTCAGCTAGGGTAACTACATTTGCCACCATTGTAGCATTTTTTAATACGTCTGACATGCCTTCCCTTACAATCTCAATCATCCCCATTTCTGAAAATGGTTGAGCCAGTCGTCTGTTGAGCTTGCTCACTTCTGTGATGTAATCAAATATCCCCTCCTTTTCATTTTGTCTTCTGTTCAGCAGTGCACTCAGCACAGTCTTATCATCGTTAAGAGTACCAAACGTTAGTAATAAACTTTCTCGGAGTATGGGGTAGGTCACCACCCGATACTCATAAGTAAGGCTTATGTAATGTTTATCCGCTACTCCACGAAGATACCGGGGAACGATTGACTTTAAATCATCAATGGTCACCTGATCCCTCCGTGCAGCCACTTCAACCAAATGGATGAACTCGTGAGCATCTGGTGATGACCCATCCCCTGAGAATAGAGGAAGCCAATCTGTGCAAAATTGACTCAAGTCCTGATAGTCTTCGTACTCTTCCTGCTGCATTACTGGTGCTGGCACTGCCTGTATCCTAACCACTTGTTGATAAGAAGGTAGAGGAGACAAAGATTTAATCCTATTGAGTGATTCATTCAAACTCTTAGTGGCATAATTACGGCCGTACACAATTTCATCACTGTCACCCAATCGGTTGACACGATCTAGATAATGTTTAACACGGTTTAAAAGGCCCTGTAAAATATTTGGTTGTACTGAGGGTACGAGATCCCTCGCTTTACTGGACAAAAATAAGGCAGCGTCTACAATCGCTTCGCTTTCTTCAGTCATGTTTACTGCATGAGATTGAGTTATCCTTGTAGCTGGATTACGCGCAGCGTCACTTAATTGTTGTATCCAGTCCTCGCTGTTGTACTGTATGTCCCGGAGGAAGCATTCGACCCACAACTCGTATTCTTCAAGACCGTAGAACGGATGGTCCAACGGAACAACTGACATTTTTTGGTCAGAGATAAATAAAACAAAAATTAATGGATACAAAATTTCCAACTTAACAAGACCAACAACAGATGATGATGATTGTATGATAACCCTAAAATGTTTTTCCGCGCAAAAATGTAAAAACAACAACCGTAAAAAATTGTAAAAATTGTAAACTGAGTCGAAATCGTGAACAACGCGACCAACAACAACAGAAAGAAATATACAAATATTTTGAATAATCAACTTCTTCGACCTTCGTTTTACAGAGAAAATTATAAATCCTAAAGATTTTAATTTTATATCTAGAAAAAATATTATTTATTTAATATTGAGCAAGCAAATGTTTGATTTACTTAAAATCTATTTATTTTGTTGCAACTTGTACACCTTGATTTACTTATTGCATAAAATGCTAAAAATATTTATTTGTTGTATTATTTATTTAAAAAAAAAATTGTTTATTTATTTTTTTGAAGTTAAATGCTTATTTAAGAATTTTTTTATTTAATTATACTATATAATTATTTATTCATAAAAATATATATTTATTTATTTATTTATAAAATGAAAATATTTATTTGTAAAAATATTTATATATAGAAAAATATTTATTTAATTATAGAATTTTTATTTATTTATAAAAATACATTTATTTATTGATTTGTAAAATATTTATTTATTTAGAAAAATGAAAATTATTTATTTATTTATATATTTATAATTATTAGAGATTTTCCCGGGCAAAGCCCACACCGATTGACTGTATAATCAAAAAAAAATTTTTAAAAGGAATTGTAACGAAGATTCGATGTGGAAAATCGAACTCGCGATCTCTTCCCAGAAACGATATGTGAGGTCTAGAACAAAAATAGGCCTGAAAATCCTAAAATCTACATTCTAGTACCCTCCCGCGTGATGAAATGAATTCAGCATTGTTTAAAGATTCAGCCTAAATATCTGTTATCTACAAAAACCATATGCTGAGTTCATTCATCCTTAAAACTAAGAAAAATATTAAACTAGAAAAGTTAAGAAAAACAATTAAGACTAATATCGTTTGTTGGGAGTAGACCAGTATAGAGTACCAGTCTCCAGATCCGATTTCAGTACAAGACCGAATTTTTCTATTGAAACGCGATGTTGGATGGGTTTGCTAAGTCCATTAAAATTGTGAAGGGAGGTTGGGTCGAACGTTGGTTCTTCTCAACAGGGTGGAGATCTGGATGCAGTTTCACTTGTATGGAGGAGTGCTTAGCATTGTAGAAGCGATCCTGGCTGTCCGTAGGACTGACAGGCTTCCCTTCTCTTCCGCATAAACACTCGACCAGTAAAGCTGCATTCAGTCTCGGAAGGAAAACTAATTGAAATTTTACTAATATTATTAAAAAAAAATCCGCTTGGTGATCGCATGCCGAAAGACAGAGGCGACCCTTAACCAACGAAACATGTTAAGAAGGTTAAGCCTTCTTGGATTCTTTCTTAGAGATACCCATAGTTTTATTTAGATCAAAACGTTGTAAAAAATTTTTTGTTGCATCATAAAATAAAGATATATCGAAATACAATGTTATATATATATAAAAAAATACAAAAGGTATATAAAAAAAACACCATAGGCATATAATAATACAACCATAGATATCTATATCGAACAACAGATGCAACAAAATTACCACAAATTACAATATCCGAAACAGAAAAAAACGTATACTATCGCTATCACAAAAAACCGTATTATTCGAATAATGTAAGAATATCAAAAAATTTTAAAATATCAAAAACATTCGTAATTAACATTTTTAAGATTTTTTTTTTTGTATTTATAAAATTTCAAAAAAAAATTATGTTTATCAAATTTATATTGATAAATTTTATATTGAAATATATTTACAAGATTTATAAAATTTATATCGAAGAATATAAATTCCTCAAATTCAACACAAAATCAAAAAAAAAAACGTCCAAGTCGATCCAACACAAAAAAAAACCGATATTCCAAAAATATTTGCAAAAACAGGAATATCAAGTATTTAAATTTATACATACAACAGTATTTTCTGTTGTATGTTTTGTTTTTGTTCGGCGCCATTGTGTAAAGCCTGGACCTTACAACTTAAATAATAGATGCTTAGGCATCTATTTATCCAAGGGTTTTATATATAAACATTCCAAAAATGATACATGAATAAGCGGACTAAACCATGCGGGGACTCTACCGCGGAAAAATCTCTAATACACAAAACTACTTTAGCAGACCATTAGGTCTAAAACAAAAATTTAAATCAAATTCAAAGAATATAAACAAAAGGACATAAAAATACCTTAATTAATTATGCTGCAGGATGTTTGTGGTTGTTTTGATCGTTGTATGTCGCTTATAGCTAATTCCTTATGCGCTGGTACACTTCAATATTCTTTTGCCTTTCAAAACCTTTTTCTACAGCTTGCACTAGATGATGGTCTTCCATATGCGTTTTTATCCATTTGTTGTTTAAGAATTTTGATACGGTAATCTTAATTTCACCTATTTTAATCTCCATATAGAAGATGCGCAGTACTTTCATCAAATCTTCACATAAACACAAAATTTTGTTTAATCACAATTTTCTTTTTCTTTTTAATCAGATTCAAATATAAATATTTTTTTTCTTATCTTTTACATATATATACATATCGAAAAATTAATATAATTTACGTTCATGATAAAACTTGATCACATTTTCTTTTTTTTTCAATTTTCATTTTTGTTTCAATTTATGCTATTAACGTTAAAACAAACTAAACTCAGTAAGAAAGACAGTTTTCTTAAAGATGCGCAACCGCATCCTCGAATGACTTCGATATTTAATTTATTCCTGAAAATCACAACCGCGACTGCCAATTTTGAGTTTTATTTTTTTATTTTAACTTTATGTTTAAATTTTGCGATTTAAAAATCGTAACCGAACTTTTTAAGTTTTAACATGATTTTGTAGATAAAATCATACTGACCAAAATTAGGAAAAATGCTTTGTTTAAATAATCTAAACGAATGGGAGCGAAGGAGATGACCATTCAAAAAAATTTGTATATTTCTTTCTGTCGTTCTAGTTTCCCAAACAAAGGAATTTAATCGGTTTTTTTTTTAGAACGAGATCGTCAACCAATTATAAAAAAAAAGAAAGAAGGATCGACAACATATCATTCGTGTTTGTTTTGTTTTCAGTTATTAAAGATTATAGAGAGAACGAAATAACAATAACCACGAAATGCAACAATTTATTAACAATTTATTCAAACAGATGATGATGAGATTGTGTCTGATAGCATCAACAAAAAAATAGAAAAATGCAATTACAACTACATGAGTTTTATTTTTTGTTTGATTAAAACAAAGTAGAAGAATGTTTACGAATTTAAGCAATGTTAATTGTGAGACTGATAGTTTTGTTAATAGAAATTGGTACTGAATCAACACGACGTGTTGTTGTAGCAACGCGATTAATTAATGGTTTGGATAATGAAGCAGGTAATGTATTTTCGTTGTACTAAGTTGTTGGTTTGTGTGGTTACGGATGTTAAACTTTAGGATTACCAAGTAGTGAGTTTATAAGGGAGAGAAAAAAAAAATAGAACAGTGTGGCGACTGAAGAAAATGTATCCTTGACTGTCCGTTGACCGTTAAATCTCACTACCAAGGCATACATTTCCTTCAGTCTACCAATACAGAACCTGAACTCGTTCTGGAGTGGGGTGTAGACTCTCTTATAAATACTACTGGTTAGATAATTCCTCAGATTGCGGCATAACAACGTAATTATGACAACGAAATCCGGTTTTATATATACTACTGTCGATGAAAGGAATACGTATCGAAATACGTATCTATAGAAAAATAAAACTATTAGTTAACAAGAAATTGACGTTTTTAATTTATCGGTGAAATTTATTTTAAATAAAGGGTTAAAAAGTGACAGTAATAAAGTAACACTTTATTATCTAGGCAAGTAAAAAATATATTATTTATTGTTAAATATCTATATATTTCGGGCTAGGGCCATCTTTAGTATAATAAAACTAACAGTAATAATTTTAATATTTTTGATAGTTTTATGATCCTGAAGATGGGCCTAGCCTAAAATATGTAGATATTTAATATTAAACAACGTATTCAATTGAAGAAGAACAAATTTAAAATGAAATATTAGAAATGGCATGCCGCAAATTTTAAAATACGATAAAGCCACAACAATTTTGAGATAACTCTTAAGTCCTGGGGGCGCATTTTTCATGTTTGAACAGAGCGCAAAAATGTCTTGCACCGGCCCTAGCTTTAGCCATTTATGAAATAAAAACAAAAGAACAAGAAATTCATATAAAATTGACTTTAGTGATCTGTACTGTGTCACCGGTGTAAGTTACAGTTACATCTCTATAGGCACTTTTGTAGATAATTTAATACTGAGTTAGTTGCTCTTTTCCATTTTGAAATATTATAAAATGCCGCTGAGCTGCAATTTTTTTTTTAAAAAACACTCAAGTTTACATATATTTTGTATGGAAAATCTTCAAACGCCGAGGCCGAGTGCTAAACATTAATTTTGGGGGCTCATATTTTAGGAGAACGTTTTCTTGGGTATCTCCAACAAAATTTTGGTGGGGCCCCAGATAAAAAGAATTGTCGCCCCCAAAAAAAGCACCCTAGTACACACATATACATTTTATGGTTATTTTATTTTAGAACAAGATTGATTATTTTTGGTGCATCGTTATGAAAATTTCTGATTTTTTAAAAGATCGGAAAAATCTTTGATTACTTGATCTTTTAAATAATAAACATAATATTAAAAAATAAAGGGAAACAATATCGAAAAAATTGAACAATTGAGTTAAATATATGAAAAAAAAATCATTGCATCCAAATATCAGCCGAAAGCTTAGCTAATGCAAGAATAGGAGTTCATTTAAATTTTGAGGACTAAGTCTTGAGCTTTTATCAGTAATAATTTTTCACTTATTTGAAAATAATCTTTCTGATGGAATTGATGTTGTTTATTTCTTTGTTAACAATTTGACATTGACGTAATTGCTCGCCCCCCTTTCTAGTATATATTATCACGCACGCCTTCAGTACATTATTTCGGGTTTAGTACAAACACATAATCAATAGTTTAAAAATTTTAAAAAGTCTATCAAAGATCGATTCTTTCAATATTTTCGATTCATACGAATGGAATAGAATCGATTCAATTTTGAACGATTAATCGATTAGTTCGAAGAATCGATTACGATGTCCTATCTTTAATTGAAAGTACATATTCTGAAAAATGTACAAAAAACCCAATTTATTTTCTCTTTCCTCGTTTATATATCCAATCTAACACTAATTTTTGTATTTAAATTATCCTAAGAAAAAGTTACTAGCTGGCTTCATCGTGCAAAGAAATGGGAAAAAATTGTGATGACAAACATATTGTCTAAATAAAAGGGACTATATAACTGTCAATTCCCAGAAAGAATTAATATTTCATAAAATGACCTTATTTAACATCTTTTAATTAAGAACGTCAGCTAACAATTAATTTGTTTGTATGAAATGACTAACATTCCATTATAATTCATTAAACGAAAAATTCAATCTACATATTAAGAACATTTGCTCATAACTTTAAGCTCATTTTGTATCAAATGTTATCATTGTTATTGTTGTATCATTGTTATTTTGTATCAAATACAATTTCATGAGAAATTTTATTGAAATAATTCTTATTACATAATGACAATGTTTAATTTATCCTCACAACAATTGTTGAATAACGAATAATCAAATTTTAGGAATTACTACACAGCCGTGAATGCTAAATCTAAAATATAAATTGATACCGATTGCTGATATTGATTCATTGAAATATGTCGGCGAGCGGTGGCAGCTTGTCCAGAACGGTGAGCAGCGTGGAAACCTCAGATGACAGATATGTAGCTCAACGCAGAAGTTTGATATCATTTTGTTTGCAATTAAAAAAGTATGCAGAAATTACTACCATGACAATATTCACAGCATGCACGATATTTTTATACTGAATAGTTTTTACCAGAAACACAACAACCCATAATTTTTTGATTTGGAGAGATTTTTTCAGGGTATCTTTAAATCCCCAAACCCATTGTTGTATTTAACATAGATACGAATGACATCTAAGGATATTCGAATATTGGTATATGCTAACCAGGATGCTAACCAGGTTTGTATACACATGTTCTTTTAAGCCTACAATCCAAGCCCAATAATGTAGAATCAAGACCTGAGGCTTTATTATTCCACTAAAAACCTATTAATTTACCCTTGTATTTTTATTTAATTTAGATTAAACTACAGAAGTTTTAATTTAAATGTTTTTTTAGTTTCAAAACTTATTCTATAATTTACTGTTTATTTAGAGATGATATTATTAAGATCTTCTGTTGTCTGTTAAATTTTAATTGGATTTAATCGTAAAAATTTTACTCATATGACAATGTAAGCCTTTTGGATAATAATTTGTTTGCACAACTTCTATAGTATGTTATACAACGAACAGAGATAAGGCTAAAAATTGTTAGACAGAAAGATAAATGAGGTATATATTTATCTTTCTGTCTATGACGAGTATGACGAGTGTATGAAAATTTAAAGCAGAAACGAATCAGTACGAAATTTAGTTATAGTAACACCATGTTACCATCCCTAGTAAATTCGTTTCACTATGTAAAATGACAGTACAGAACTCTCAATGCTGTGTTCGAGTAGAGAACGAAATATCAAAGTTCTTTAAAGTCGACTCCGGGTTAAGACAATGTGATGCTATCTCTTCTATACTCTTTAATCTAGCCTTGGAATATGTGTGTCGTCAAAAGAAATTACCGACTAACAACAATATCTTGTCAATAAACTCAGTACCGATAATCGCGTACGCTGATGATGTTGTCATCCTCGGACGAAGTGAAGCTGTTATGAGTGAGAATTTCAAGTCGCTTGAGAATGGTGCTAAAAAAATTGGTCTTCAAATCAACTACGATAAAACCTAACATATGAATGTCTCAAGAGAGGCTGAGAAGAAAGATTTGATGTGCGGCGAAGAACGAATTGAGGGAGTTGAATCTTTTAAATATTTGGAGTCAATGCTTGACTCAAACAACAGCATACTTACAGATATCAAAGCTCGAATCGCTGCAGGTAATCGAACTTTCTACTCAATTAAACCTCTCCTTGGATCACCATATACAACCCGACTAGAAATTAGATTAGTATAGGGTCCGATCCGGATCAGGATTGCCTGAAGACTGATCAGGGATGAATCAGGCCTCCTGATCCGGACATGATTAAAAATCGTTACGCCATATATGATCCGTACAGGATCCGTTTAAATGATCCATGCCGGATCCATTTCAAAGATCCATTCCGAATCCATTTCAAAGATCCATTCCGGATCCATTTAAAATATCTATTCCGGAAAGATCCATGCCGGATCCATTCAACAGTTTCATGTCCGGTCTGGTCAAGAGATCCATACTAGATCCGTTCAAAGGTTTAGAATTAATTTTGTTCTTAAATATTAATTTCACATTGAATAAATGAAAAAAATATTACCATTTTTCCTTAATTTTATTCATACCCGAGCAGAAATTTGTTAGGGCTCAAGTAAGGCCCTGATCAGGTTTGCCCTAACCGAGATCAGGCATTGGTAGGGCTGCCTGATTGGGCCCTGATCAGGAGTGTAACGCTTTTGCCCTATCAGGTCCTGATTGGGATTACCGGATCAGACCCTGATTGGGATAACCGGATCAGGCCCAGATTGGGATATTCTGACCAGACCCTGATATATATTTATATATTATATACATAAATTAATCAAATTAAAATAAAAACATTACAATGGAAAAAATTAAAACATACATAACACCTTAATGACTATTATTATAGTCGTTCAGCTGAGAAGCTACAACTAAAACATACATGAAACGATTTTAGCTATATATTTCTAAAATTGATAATACTCTAGTGAATTTTAACCCATTTAAATTTCAGCTAGGGGTCAAATACGAAAAACCTGATCAGGGCCGCATATATTCAAATAAGGTTAACCCTAAAAGTGTATTCTAAATCAGGCCCGGAACAGGCCCACATCATATTGCCCTAATAGGGATTGCCCTTGTAGGACTGACCAGGCCCTGATCACGCCTTGACTGTATTCAGGTTTTCCCTAACTAATTTCTGCTCGGGTAATTTCAAGTACACTTCAAATGCTTATATATTTAAAGAGTAAGTTATACCATTAATAACGAATTTATTGTTTAATGAGCAATATTATATACAGAATGGATCAGGTAAAAAACTAAATTTTGTATTATTATCCAGTTCAGGACATCGGATAAGATGAGTTTTTTTCGATCAGACACTGATCGTAAGACTGGATCAACGAATAAAGTACTGCACGCTGATCAGTAACTGATCAGATAGCCTGATCAACGGATAAAGTACTGCACGCTGATCAGTAACTGATCAGATAGCCGGATCAAGGGAAACGGTACTGTACGCTGATCAGGAACTGATCAGATGGCCGGATCAAGGGAAACGGTACTGTACGCTGATCAGGAACTGATCAGATGGCCGTATTACGGAAAATCTGATCCGGATCTGATCATAATCCGGGTTCCCTGAACTAATTTCCAGTCGGGAAGACGTTGATTAGGCCGGTGGTGATGTATGGGCCACAAACGTGGGCCCTTACACAAAATGACGAAGTATCTGTTCCAACAGGATTGCTTAGTTTGAGCATGTTCTACGAGCCGATTCACAGTCTGGAATGTTGGCAGCTATACTGTCTTCCTTAATGAATAGTCCACACAAAGAGTTATATAAAGGCTCGATTGTTCGAGCAAGCAATAACGTAATATCATCAAGAAATACTTCATCGCTAAGATTGGGGGTGGTACCGTTGGCTGAACAGAGTTCACCCGCCAGCTATTACTTTGGCTAGTGATATCTCAAATTCTTTTAGGCAACAACATCTTAAAGGTCTTAATTTAAAAGCAGAAACTTATCTAGACTTCAACGAAATTAAAAAAGTACATGAATACTTTGCCATCAATAGGCTTAAAATATTGAAAGATATCCATGACAGAAACATCATCATTCAAACCAGACAAACAACAAATGGTTTAAATATTTCTTCTTTTTTGTCAATATGTAAAAAAGAAAACGGTTCGGTACATTTTCTGGAAATGCAAATGAAGATCCTGAAAATATACGAATTTATGACCAAGAAACAGCATTCAAAAGACACACGATTTTAGTTATTACAGATTTAGTAATATCAAGCGTAATGTTTAAATTATAAAGAAAGAGGAGGAAATAATAACCTGTACAAACCACTTCGTTGCAATATACAAGGCAGATATTCAAACACGTATATACGGAACATTTCGAAGAAAATCTTTCGCTCTAGATTTATTGAATGCAATTTCCATTAAAAATATTGATACTATTTTTTGAATCAAAAAGTTTCTCAAATCCTGTTTCTTTCAAGAGCGTGTCTTGCGATTTTGTACTAAGAATCAAAATTAGCGAGACAGTTAAATTTCGGAGACATTATGGATGTTTTTTGCATCAATCAAAGCACTGAAAGCTCAATTGTTATAAAAAAGTAAGAACAACTCACAAAATTCTTACTTAAAAATTTACGCATGCAGGGATCATGTTTATTAATTTGTATTTTTTTTAATTCTTGATCTACGGGTGTGACAACCTCGCATAGGCCAGTCCCTGCTATTGACATCCGAGTTCACGTGAGATATCACATATACCACTGGCAGTGAGAAATTGAGATATCACTAGCCAAGGTGGATGAACTCTATTCAGGATCAACTCTATTCTAAAAAAAAATTAATTCGCCTATATTTAACATTCTTGTAAAATTGTTTTTAAACAAATACAACCTTCTAATTTTTGTGATATTATAATTTAATTGGTTAATAAAATAACATAAATGTTAAAAGGGCCCATATTTCATTTTCCTCCGGGACCAGTTTTTTTTTAAATATTTCATAAATTACCTTTACTAAAATCTGGGTTATCTCCAAATATTTGTTAATAGTCCGGTAGAAATAGACATAAAAAAAGGGCTAGGCTTACAATAATTCCCATAGAGCTGAAAATTGGTATAGACCTTAAGTTCACCATTATAAATAATATGTCAAAAGTCCCCATCGATCCCATGTGTGCGTAAAAAGTTATTCAAGGTCAAAAGTCAAAAAAATCGGTTTTTTGCGTTTTTCTCATCAACGGTAAATATTATCGCCAAAATAGGTGAAATAAAACTTGTAGATCATTAAATTTTCTACAAAAAATGTTCTAATACTTTTTTCGTATGAATCACTGTTTAAGAGATATCGCGGTTTCAAAACATAAAAAAGTCGTATTCTATAGAATATGCACACATTTCCGCACCACCCATGCGGTAGTGTGCTTGGCGCTTTTTTTTAACGTGGTTGCCCCTGTAAGAATATTCCACGATCTATTGTGAGCCATTTTTATTATATAAAATTATATAATTAACCCTTTTAATCATCACAGGTTAAAGTGGCCATAGTGTGATTTGGTGGTTTAATGGGCTCGCAATAGTCGTCCAACCGAATGATTGCAAAAGAGAGATCACTAAAAAGGGTTTATTAAAAAATAATACTGTTGATTATGATAAAAAAAAAATGAAATTTTGCGACTTCATAAAAATTTCAGTCTGATTGGTAACCTTAAAACTCAACTTCAACAGTAATGCATTCTTCGCTGTCTTCTTCTTGTTCTACCTCGATATCGGTGGATTAATCTAAGAAAGATATATCAGTTGTCTCGTCATACACATCGGATAAACCTTCATCTGTTGTACTTGACACACATTTGAGCAAGTTTGGCCTTGACAGTTGGGACATGCTACTGAGCAAAGCAATCCAACTTTTTTACAGCCACAGCTTGCATGTACAACCTTTTTTTGCAATTGCAAAAAATGGTGTTAAGAAGTTTCTCTGGAGCAGGCGGGAGTAAAGTTTGAACTGGTAAAATACATGATATAAATGTTGGTAAGCAGATGCAGATTTTGGAGGAAGACAAGATAGTTCGTCTCTTTTATTTTTACGAGTATTTTTAACAAAGTTCAAATATCTATACTTGTCGATACAATAAATTTTTTTTTTGAGCTCCATACATGGCAAAAAGAAAGCGAATCCCGTTCATGATGAGGACTTAGGGAGATGAGCCAATCTCTTGGAACACTTCGGCAGATTGAGTTAAATTATTACGTTTTTCAAATAATTTGAATGCTGTTATTTTACCCCTTTGGGATAGGCAGATAAACTTTTTGATGAATATATTTTTGTTTGTTGTTGAGCCTTCCCAGGCTTCAAAAAATACATAATTTTATCAAGTGGAGTGCGTGCAGTTAGCAACACCAACAAATCAACATCTTCACCAACAACAATAGTTGCATTTGTTGTATTAAATTTTTCTATTGGTGTTTCAATTATGAGTACATCAGGGTCATTATAAGCCTATTTCACTGAAATGTTTGCTGTTGTAAATGTTTCACATAACATTTAAATAAAGCGAGACTTGTTATAAGTATTTGAAAGAAATTTTTGTTGGTTTGTTGGAACTGTCATAAATTTATCGAAAACGACATCAGAAGAAGAAGATGTTTTTGTATTACGACGACGTTGTTCTGTAGCTTTAATGTTTTTCGTATAATCAGCATAACCATCAAATACTATAACTACTCTATGACCAAAATGTCTATGTACATATTGGACATATTTATCAAAAATAACGGTAAATGTTTCTTCTTGATCCCATACAACGCGATGTAATAGATATCCTCCATCGATAATATAAGTGGCAGTTGTATTGTCCATTTCAATTTCCACGGGTTGAAAGCAATCATAAATGGATGTCTTTTGTGTTTTACGCATTCCAACAGCATCAAAGAGTGATAATGGGTAAGAGGCTAATTCATACTCAAAAACAAAAGAAAAGCAAACAGATGCTTCTCAAGGTTATACGGACGAATGATATTGGGGACTGAGTTTCTTTTAAGTGTATATTCTTTAATATTTTATATTCTTGATTGGTATAATTTGTATGTGTAAGCTACACATACTAATATTGTTACTAATGCCTTTTAATGATGCATATAGACGACGTAGACGTGTTTTATAGTATTTTCATCTTTTGAAACCGCGATATCTCTTAAACGGTGATTCATACGAAAAAAAGTATTAGAACATTTTTTGTAGAAAATTTAATGATCTACAAGTTTTATTTCGCCTATTTTGGCGATAATATTTACCGTTGACGAGAAAAACCGATTTTTTTTTAACTTTGACCTTGAATACCTTTTTACGCACACATGGGATCGATGAGGACTTTTGACATATTATTTATAATGGTGAACTTAAGGTCTGTACCAATTTTCAGCTCTATGGGAATTATTGCAATTTGGAATGTCTATTTCTACCGGACTATAAATCGTTTAATTTAAATAAAATCAATTCGCGACATTGGCATTAATAGTCCCTGGGCCTTCATCTACATAATTTTGTGATTACCACATATTTTATACTTCGTAAGACGCTTGTCCCTGACGAGTCCTACAACTTTTTTATTTGCCATTTTCCTTGATTCGGCCGCTTTTTCCCTCGGGAAACTCCGAAACATGGCGATTTCCCGGGGTCTTGTATATTTATTACCATAATTTTGTTATTTGTTATAGGGGGTGGAAATTTGTTTTAGAAAACGAGGGTAAATTTTTCCGACAAAAAATTGTCTGCTTTTGTCGAGTCCGACAACTCAAACTGGTCAAAATACCAGGGTATTGAAAATCAAACACCACAAATCTAGTTTTCACGGGATTGTTTAACAAAAGTTAGTGAAATTGAACGGTCATATTGTCCGACAAATTTTCGGCCGCGTTTTTTCAGTCCGACGACTGGAAGTCGGAATTCTGGCAGGGTAGTGTTTATTGATTACCACATGTCTAATTTTTTTTTTATAGTTTTAATTAATATTATTTTACTCTGATACAATTGTCCGACAAATTCGTGACCGCTAACTGTCGAAAAATGTCATAATTTCAAACACGATAGTGTACGCTCAATATCATCGTCCATTATATATCAACATTAGTCAATAATTTTAGATATTTGTTCTTAAATAATATAAATTGATAAAAATTATAAATAATAATAAAAAATTATTAAATAATTTCGTAATAATTTGAAATCATTATAATAATCAAACTGTAGTCATATCTCAGTATCTCTGTAACCTATTGGTTTAATTTATAAACGTATGTCAGTAACCCATTGGTTTAATTTATATTATTGTTAATTGTAATTCAAATTATAAATTATATTAACTCTTTCTCCCTCTCTCTCTC